>OZ023313.1:72130220-72137720 GCA_964007375.1 Ophion obscuratus | reverse complement strand
CCATTTCTTTCCTTTCTGACGTTAATGCTCCCCCCCTCTCTCTCTCTCTCTCTCTCTCTTTCTCTATACGCTCGTTAAAAATCTAATCCCTCTCGTTCACTTTCGAATCTCGCTAATATGAATTCCCTAAAGGAAACATCGCCTATATACGTGATATGTGTGAACGATCTCACTCCTAGCCGTGTATTGAATTGATTCATCTTATATTTCTTCCTTCCTTTTTATTCTCGTATTTCCTACGATCGACAATGTCTAGATAAGCTCTCCTCTCGGCCTGTCGATACCACTTCGTTGGCATTAAAGTTTTCCTCATTGGAACGCCGAAGTATCTATTTATTTTTGATAACGTAAATTTAAAAAAAATCCATACTGCAATAAAATAAAAAGCATTTTTGGACAACGATAAAAACGAAGTGCATTAAAAAATTACCAAATTGAGAGAGAAATTCATTTCGAAAATTGAAGACACGCATGAGAAGACAAAAAATAGTGGCGCAAAATCGAAAAGAAGATTCGCCGACTTTTCAAATGTACGAAATTGACGAGTTCGTTAACTATGGGAATCCAAAAATTGTAGAACATTTTTGTTAATTTAAAAAAATAATAAATTACGAAAAAAAAAATCTCTAGATATGCATTAAAATGATTTTCCGGAATTTTTGTTTTTTTTCTCTCAATATTATCACTTTAGTATCATTAACATGAAACCATTGAGGAAAAAAATCTCCGTTGCGCTTCCTCCCTATTCTTATTTCGTTATTTTTCTTCGTACTTTCTTCCAGCGCTTTCTGACTTTTTTCCCCTATCTCTCACGTTCCAATTTTTTTTCCTATCATTTTCTTTTGCCGATCGCAACGATCCCTCGCTCAAATTACAATTCGCGACGAATAATCACCGATCTAGTTTTTTGCCCTACCATGGACCGGGACCGATATGTATTCGAATTAAACACACACACGCTGGCTGAATTGAATCTCACTCGATAATTTGACGATTTTGATAAACGATTCTCCGCACGCCCGCTACCTTTCACACCATCCGATCGGCGCCCACTTTCAAAATTACTTTTGGTACAATTACCATAATCAATTTTATCGCTCGTTATCTGATTAAGGGGTTAGGCCACTCTAGAGGCCGAAAAAGTAGGCTTTTTGGATATTTATTTTTCCAGAAAAACTACAAAATAAATCGAGATTACAAAAAATGGTGTTTATCATACATATCAGTGACTGTGTACAATAATTTTTTTGAAGCGATTAATTTCAAAATGGCGGCTGTGCAGCGTTTATCTCAAAACTGCATTTTTTAAGTTGGCCGGAAACATAACTCAGACAATTTTCAACCGATTCACTTGAAATGTTGAATATATCTTGAAAAGTACATTGTCTATGGAAGTACGAAGAATTTTTTTTTTTTTTTTTTTTTTTTTTTTTATAATGCAAAGTTCATTTGTTATTAACAATTATCTGACGATTTTTGAGGCAAATTTTTGGAAAGTGAAAAATTTTTCTAAAAAAACGTCATGATGAACTGTGCAATATAAACAAAAGAATCCTATGTACTTCCATAGACAATGTATTTTCCAAGATATATTCAACATTTCAAGTGAATCGGTTGAAAATTTTTTGAGTTACGTTTACGGCCAACTTAAAAAATGCAGTTTTGAGGTAAACGCTGCACAGCCGCCATTTTGAAATTAATCGCTTCAAAAAAATTATTGTATACAGTCACTGATATGTATGATTAACACCCTTTTCTGTAATCTCGATTTATTTTGTAGTTTTTCTGAAAAAAAAATCCCCAAAAAGCCTATTTTTTCGGCCTCGGGAGTGGCCTAAGGCCTTAAAGTTGTTGATATAATAATTAATTTTCTCTCTCTCTCTCTCTCTTTCCCTCTCTCTCTCTCTCTCTCTCTCTCTCTCTCTCTCTCTCTCTCTCTCTCTCTCTCTCTCTCTCTCTCTCTCTCTCTCTCTCTCTTCTCTCTCTCTCTCTCTCTCTCTCTCTCTCTCTCTCTCCTCTCTCTCTCTCTCTCTCTCTCTCTCTCTCTCTCTCTCTCTCTCTCTCTCTCTCTCTCTCTCTCTCTCTCTCTCTCTCTCTCTCTCTCTCTCTCTCTCTCCTTCTCTCTCTCTCTCTCTCTTTCTCTCTCTCTCTCTCTCTCTCTCTCTCTCTCTCTCTCTCTCTCTCTCTCTCTCTCTCTCTCTCTCTCTCTCTCTCTATCTCTCTCTCGCCCGCTCCCTTTTCTTATTATTAACTTTTTTTTCCATTCACACTGTTCACTATATGGCGAAGATAATTTTTCGACCCGTCGAAATTTCCTCGCTCAATTTCTAATCCGTTTCTCGTCTGCATTTTTCCATTCTCATTTTCATCTCTTCTTTTTTTTTTCGTCTCGATCGGGGTCCTGAATTTTCAAGTGATTGGAAAAACTCATGAGCGTGAAAAGTGCTTAACGCGACTCGAAAAATTTGCGATCTCTTTTCAACCTTCGCTCGTTTTGTTTATTTATTGACTATTTTTAATATTTCATTTCATTTCTAACGATCAAATTTCTCGTATTTTTGCGTCTTGCCACATCTGCTCGATCTTCCGCAGTCGATATACATTGGTTACGTCTTGCCGTGTGTGTGTGTGTTGTGTGTGTGTGTGTGTGTATAGATTTAAGTTTTTTTTTCTCGTATGTCAATGCTTCATAACTTTAAAAACGTTTCGGTATGACAAACGTGGTCCATCGTACTTATTCATTATGGTACATATTCTCAAACGTACGCGCTTCAAAGAGCTTTTTTCTTTGCGAGGAGGGAGGCTCGCCGAGAGCCAGTACATTTAGAAGAGACCAAAGTGTGGCTGTAAATGTATATATATATATGTATATATATAAACCAAAATATTTTTGGAATCGATAAAATAATTCCAGAGTGCAAAAAAACGATGTTTCACCTTAATCACGCTTGGTCGCATATATATATATATATATATATATATATATATATATATATATATATATATATATATGTATGTATGTATGTATGTATGTATCCAAGTTTTTTTGAAATCGAAGAAAAAACTTATTCCAATTTCTGGTAAAATTTGTCTGGTCTTCAATAAATTTCAAACAAAATATTTTAGATTTCGGAAATCGATATTAAAAAATAATTACATTTGTATGCCAGTGTTTTTGTCGTTGCTGTTTGTTTTTTTTTTCGTTCACACGTCAAGCTGTTCTCTTTTTTGCCTCGTACTCGTGGGTTTTGTCATTTCTAACGGAGCATTGAGAAAAAAAACCAGAAAAAAAATGACGTAAAAAATTAACGTTTTCGACTTTGGCTGCTCGTCGACCCCGGATAGACTTATAAATATTTATATCTCTCTTCAATTGGCCGATTATCTCGCGGTTTTGTATGTGTATATATATATATATATATATATATATACACATATATATATATGTATATATATTTTTTTCGCGTATTTCTTAGGAGGGCTCAATTAGATTGTATACAACGTAACGAATGAAAAGTGTGTGCGCTCAGAAGACCCTTAGAATGATATTTGAAAAAAAAGTACCCGCACCCGATCGATCAAACATCTTTGTAGTCCAAGATGGATTCGTTTTTTTTTCGCGAAGGTCTCAAATCGAACTATCGTCGATTAATGCTTTTTTGTAGTTTTTGCTTTCCATACGTTTTTTGCTAATTTTTTCTACGTGCTTCACGAACTGAACGATCGATCACGGGTACGTAATAACAGTCAATTTATAAAATTGCGGCAGTGTGCTTTCTCGAATTATCAATTAGTCTTTATGACTGTCTCACATCCTATAGTCACGCTCGCTCTCGTTCTCTCTCTCTCTCGCTCTATCTACGACGAAATAATTCATTATTCAGACACACTTATATACGATTAATTGCTATAGAGTATGCTCGAGTCTTTCGCTGTATACCCGAAACAATTCTTTAATTTCCTCTCCTTATTTTGAGTTTTGCATTTTTTCGATGCTATTCGGCTCGGACGCAAACGTCCAGTCCCCTTCGTACATTTTTTTATTCGCAAAAGCCGAGCAGACTGCGAAACTTGATCCGAATAGGAAGAAATTTTATCCAAAATTTCTTCGATTTTTGTTGGTCATTTGCACGTCGAAAAAAGAAAATCATTATCCTTAAATATTGATCGGTGAAACGCTGTCCGCGACTTGATCCACCGGATGTCCCAAAAGTCTCGGCCGGATCAAGACGTTGCAGATTATGCAATTCCGAAGCGGAAAGTCCTGATCCGTTTTTCGCTCCGATGCACCGTTGCCGAGATATCGATTGATCAACGACAGCCAATCCGGTGCGCGGGGCGGCCGTTCCAGCGCGACCGCGCCGGTCCCGCGCGGCGAAGTGGGCGGAGCCGCAGGACCCCCCACTCTTACCGCGTCGGCAGCGCGTCCGATTGGCTGTCACCAATTTATTAATATCTAGGCAGCGGTTCGTCAGAGAAAAAAACGGATGAGGACTTTTCGCCTCGGAATTTCGCGTTCTACAAGCCCTGTGTGCGGCGTAACCTTTCGGGCCAACCGGTGTGTATGACGATGTGATCTCGCGGTATCCAGCGTTATCTCGCGACATCGACAGCGCAGCGGAGGTTCGGGAGACAGTCGCAAATTCACAACTCGGGATTTTTTTTATCATTAATCAATTGTTCAATTCAACGAAAATCGATGCAATTAAACACGAGTTATGGTACACCGATGCTCTATACAATATACATACTAATAAAATCGTACTCGACATCGTCATAATAATCATAATAATAATCATTATTACGATTAATCGTATTATTATCGTTATTCAGTAATATTAGCATTATCGTTAACATTCTTATTATTGTTATTATTCTTTCTGCTATACGTCATAAAATGTTTATCTCCTTTTCTTATTCGCCACGTGTTGGAATCTCGATAAATGTCACCTGGTGGAATAAATACAACTAACTGTGCGAATCGTAGTCTTTGTATATTACAATCGAAATGTCCGAGTGTCTGTGTGTATCTGTGTGTATATGTCTGTGTGACCATTCACGGAGACTGGCTGATATTCGTTCGCTTTGCGCACAATCGATATTCATTATTAATATTTTTCTCTGTCTCTCTCGCGCTCTTTCTTAATTATGTATATTGTTTCTTTTTTTTTCATCATCACGATTTTGCAATCGATCGAACGTTTACCCGAGGCTCACCTCGGCTTGCTTCCTCTTCTTTTTTTTTGTTTTTTTTTTTCAATTTTTTACTTTAGACGCGTAATAATACTGGCTATGTTACTGGTTAAAAGGTAGCGGTTTTTCCGGGTTTATGCTTTTTGTTTCTTCCTCCCTTCGTTCTCCCTTGCCGTTCGAACGCAGCGCTGCAATCGATATTGTTTCGAGTGATCTTACACGGCGTTTTGTTTCTTTTTTTTTATCTCTATTGTCACACGTACAACAATCGCGGAATTTATACATATATATGCACATATGCGTGTGTGGGTGTAGGTGTGAGTGTGTTTGTGGGCATATATATGCACGCATATATATATATGTGTGTGTATTCTTTGTCACAATTCATCAGTGCCCCAACTGTTCGTTCGGTGCGTCATTTTTTTTTTTTTTTTTTTTTTTTCGTTTTATTTTTTACTCACGTTTCTCGTTTTTGTTGGCTTCTTGTCCGTTTGCATTATAAATCGCTAGTTTCGGTCGATGCCACTGGATACGTATGCAAGTTGCATATATGCATATATTTACACACACACACATATATATACATATATATATATATATATATATATCACACATGCACACATCGTATCTGTATGCTCTGTTATGTATATATTTATATTTTTCTCTTTCCTCGCGAAATATAGAGCCCGTTAACTCAACATTCTCATATCAATTGTTCAATGCGTATTAAACGATTGATAATACAAACGGATTTGCAATGTCGGCTTCACAATTTTCGGTTTATTCTCATTTTTCTTTTTTATTCGTTTCTCTCTCTCTCTCTCTCTCTCTCTCTCTCTCTCCCCCTTCTCTCTCTTCGATAAAATCATTGGTAGTTGCGAACGAGAGCTAGCTAATCGCTATTAATGAATAGTTTCTTTTTGTTTATCAAAAGCACATGTATATCGTCACTATTCTACATATGTATATGTATATAGTATGTATACACAGTATATCGTATATAAACCGACCGCCAACACGTTATGCCACTTCGTGTTCGTGTTATTGTTTCGTTTTATGCCTCCTCGGTTTTTTCTTGTGCCTTTTCGTCTTCTCTCTTTCTTTCTCTTTCTCTGTCGCTTGTCCTTCAAACGTTTTTACGCTATTATACGGATTGATTTCTTATATTTCACTTTTATCAACTCCATCACGCCGCAATATATATATATATATTTTTCGTAGTTGTGTATCTTTCTTTTAGCTTGTGTCTCGTGTGATATTCTTCTTTGCATCCTTGTTTTGTGTGGATGTCTCGGTACCCCAACCCCCTTTCTCTCTCTCTCTCTCTCTCTCGTCTCTCCTCTCTCTCTCTCTCTCTCTCTCTCTCTCTCTCTCTCTCTCTCTCTCCTCTTCGCATGGAGACGAGTGTGTTTTCTTAAAAAAAGACACTTTTGGGTAGTCATATACTGAATTAAAAAATTAATTATACTTGCACACGGGGACTCCGTTTCGTTCTCGGTTGTTCGTGGTTTTTTTTTTTTTTTTTTTTTTTTTCGTCACAGTAAGACTGCAGAATGCGACCCCTTGTTCCGAAAAAAATTGAATCAAATATTTTTCGATGCATTTTGATATTTTGAAAACGTCTGCAATAAACGAAAAAATGGCGTTCTCTCTTTGAAATCATCGAAATAAACGACTTGAAGAAGTTCAAAGTGCGCATTAATCACAATCAAGTCTCGAGAGTTATATATTCATGAGGCCTTAATTTATGGGGTTTTTTGTATATATTAAAAAGGTCGAATGGATACACAAAGGGTAAATAATTGCGAACAATTATCGTCGTACGGATTCCGAATTGATTTTACTGAAAAACTACCTATTTCTGCGCCCAGAATTGAATTTATATATACGCATGAATTCAATTCTAGAAGCAGAAATATAGGCACCTTCACAGGAAAATCAATATATATATATATATATATATATATATATATATATATATATACACAGGGCGAGGCACATAAAGTTTTACAGAGCAATAGCACTCAAACTATTGATCATATCCAAATAATGTTTCAGACAAAGTTTCATTGTTCGAGAAGGCTGTCATACTGGACCACCCTATTTTTTTATCGGTGGAGGCGCTGAGCTACGTCAAGGTCACTCCACTTTTTTAAAATGAAATGGCACATTTTCTTCAACCATGTTGTGAAGCATTTCAAGCCGTAAAAAAAACATTTGGCGGTCAAAGTCGTTCAAGGTCATTCAAGGTCACCTATTAAAATGAAATACAAATCTAAATATCTCGGATCACTACCAATATTTGGT
>OZ023313.1:72066514-72130020 GCA_964007375.1 Ophion obscuratus | reverse complement strand
CCCTTCCAATCCGAGGCGTTTTGATTCGGAGATTTTTTTTTTGCAGAAAAACTACAAAATAAATCGAGATTACAAAAAAGGGTGTTTATCATACATATCAGTGACTGTATACAATAATTGTTTTGAAGCGATTAATTTCAAAATGGCGGCTGTGCAGCGTTTGTCTCAAAACTGCATTTTTTAAGTTGGCCGGAAACATAACTCAGGCAATTTTCAACCGATTCACTTGAAATGTTGAATATATCTTGAAAAATACATTGTCTATGGAAGTACGTAGGATTTTCTTTTCATATCGCATCGTTTATTTATTATTAAGGCAGGATTCTACTTTGAAACTTTGAAACTTTGAAATTGGATGAAAACACCCACCTGGAACACGTCGAAGGCATATTATATGGCCCAGGCATCGCTGATTGAGGGTAAGATAATTTTTTCTACGATTTATCACTCACCAAAACTTTAAACGCGTTTTTCTCGAAACGACATTTTCAAGTACCGTGGTCGTGATAACTCAAAAAGTACTGAACCGATCCTTATGAAATATGGAACACATATTCTATATGTGTGTACCAACCGACCTAACTACAATCAACTTAAAATTTTGATTAGAACTATTTTTTTATTGCAAAAAAAGACCCAAAAAAACGCATTTTTTTCGTATTTTAGCCGCCATTTTGTTAATTTTGCACGTATATAAAATATTCTAGTTAGGTCGGTTCCTGAAGACATACTGAACATGAAACTATTTGATTTTTTTGTTTCAGACCATCCGTCGGGAAGATCTCACGACCACGGCAACGGTACCTGCTTTTCGAGGCGTTGGCTTTAAACATATTTTACGTGTACAAAAAATGAATAAAATACATTTAAAAACTTTTTTTTATGTACTTAAAGAGTGTATTTATTGAACAGTTTAAACCCCATATCGATATCTTTAATAGTATTCTCAGAAAAAATTCACGAAAATAGCGTTTTTTTCATGGTTTCAAAGTAGAATCCTGCCTTAAGGGGTAAGGCCACTGTAAATTTTTTGAAAAATCGATTTTTTTTTATTGGCTTAAAAAATAGTTCAAACCCTCTAGAATAAGAAAAAAAAGGTCCTGTGCTTCTTGTGAATGCTGTGAATTAACTTCTTTTTTTAAATTTTTTCCAATAAAAAACTATTCGCAAAACTTTAAACGCGTTTTTCTCGAAACATGGTTTTTCAAAATGGCACGCAGCATAACTCGAACAATTTTCATTTTTTTTACTTGAAATTTTAACCAGATGTGAGCATTTACATTATCTTGAGAATGTCGATCGGAATTTTCAAGAACTTTATTTATTGATTTTTTATTAACAAAAAACTTGCCGTTTTTTTCGTCAAAAATCAATTTTTTTTTTCAAACGCACGCCAAATCCACAAAAATTGATACTTTTTAAAATCCGATCGACATTCTCTAGCTATAGCCCTCTAGATTAATGGTTTTTTTTTGTTCTAGATTCAAAAGTGCACCAGTGGTGCTGCGTGCCGCGGAGCCCTGGAAGCAAAACATGTCCCGGGAAGATAGCTGTGGAACCGCCATTTTGTTTTTTTTTTACTGTAAAAAAATTTTATAATAAAGTTTAATGTATGCCCGATAACACCATTAAAAGTTTTTTTTCAAATACCTTCAATTTCGGGAGCAAAAAATTAGTGAAAAAACCTTTTTTTTTGGGCCGTTACAGTGGCCTTACCCCTTAAGAATTGTATGATGATTTTTTCGGCAAATTTTTGGAAAGTGAAAAATTTCGTCAGATAATTGTCAATAACAAATGAAGTATGCGATATAAAAAAAAAAATCCTACGTACTTCCATAGACAATGTATTTTTCAGGATATATTCAACATTTCAAGTGAATCGGTTGAAAATTGTCTGAGTTGTGTTTCCGCCCAACTTAAAAAATGCAGTTTTGAGATCAACGCTGCACAGCCGCCATTTTTAAATTAATCGCTTCAAAAAAATTATTGTATACAGTCACTGATATGTATGATGAACACCCTTTTTTATAATCTCGATTTATTTCGTAGTTTTTCTGAAAAAAAAATCCAAAAAGCCTATTTTTCGACCTCTGGAGTGGCCTAAGGGCTTAAGAATTTGAAAAAATCCCAAAAATGCGTGATTACATGTAAAAATTTTCAAGCTATCACCCGCAGTGCAAATACGATTTTTTCTGTGCTTTCTGAGCGATCAAAATTTTTGAAAATCCGAAAAATAAAAAAACCGCTTACTTCGAGCGGATACTTAAATATTTTGATACCCACTATGAATTTTTTTGACCATTTTTGCATAACCACATCACAATCATGGAGCTTGAACAGTGAGCAGTCGATTTTTCGATTTTTTTACGAGTTCATCGCTCAGAAAGCACAGAAAAAATCATACTTCCATTGCGGGTGACAGCGTGAAAATTTTTACATATAATCACGCATTTATGGGATTTTTTTCAGATTTTTAAATCGGGGCGTTTTTTTTCAGAGAATTTTTTTCACTAAGGATTTTTTCGAAAAATGTAAAAAGAATTCAGGGTGACTTTTAGGGTCAATGAAATCAGATCAAGAAAAATAAATCGAATTGGCGGGAGTCAGGGAAAAAGTCCACCGGATTCACGTGGAATACCTCATGTACACCTACGCGTATGTACAAGGTGTTCCATTGAGAATGTAAAGAGTTGCCAGAAAAAGTGCCTACTGAAATAAAAAGTTTTGCTCTTTCGACCTTCACATGACCTTGGCAGTTGGTCCCAAGGTCAAACTGACCGTGCTGTCTTTTTCTCCCGTTGAAACCGAAGGGTTTTCGTTCGAGTGATTTTTCGATAAAACACGTACTTTCGGAGATAGCAGCTCGTAACTCTTGTCATTGGACACCCTGTATACAGGGTGTCCCCGCTAGAGTGGTACAAGCTTGTATATCAGAAAATACGGATCATGACGAAAAAAAACGTTTAAAACAAAAGTTGCCTCGTTTCAAGATGATAAAAAGATAGCAATGTCAATTTGAGCCGGGATACAAGCGTCAAGGTCGTGTGAAGGTCAACGTCGAAATTTTCTATCTTAAGCCTTAATTTTTATTGTATATTCTTAAAGCTTACCTCAAGAGTTCATCAAAGCACTTTGGCTGAGATTCATGTTATCGAGTACTTTTGTCGTTATTAGACTCGAAAGTTACAATATCGTCGGTCCCAGCATTGATCCAGGGCGTATCGCAATCTTATCACTCGTGCTTGGTGATTTGAAAAGCTCTCGATGTAAGCTTCAACATTATACGATAAAAAATAGGGCTTTTGATGAAAAATTTCGAAGTTGACCTTCACATGACCTTGGCGGTTATACTCAAGGTCGAATTGACATTGCCAGACATTGCGTCTCTTGAAACGAAAAAACTTTTGTTCGAAACATTTTCCGTGACGATGCGTAGTTTCCGTGATAAAAGCTGGCGGCACTTGATTGGAGACACCCGGTATACGAATATATCAGCGATCGATACAGGGAGTTGTATGGATAATGCGAAGACAAAAATGAGGCGATAATTATGAATTGTTGCGCTTAGCGACGTGATCGTCGTCGCTTCCCTCGGCATCGCCCTCTACACCGCGTTCGACTTCCTCGTTGTGCGAGGGATTGCCCTCCTCCGTGTCGACGCTACTCGTCGGCGTTATCTGATCGATATTCGGCGTTGTCATTGTCGTAATTGTCGTTGTCGCCGTCTGCGCCGTCGTCGTTGTCGTCGTTGTCGTTGTTGCCGTTGCCTCGGGCTTCATCCCGTTGTTGCCGTTGCCGTTGTTGTTGCCCATGCCGTTGAAGCCGATCCCGTTGTCGCGTGCGGACATCGCGCGGATGCCCTGTTTGCTAATTGGCTCCGGCGATGCCGATTCCTCGCTGCTAGGTGAACCGGGCGACGAGACTATCACCTGCGTTTCAAACAGGCGTGATGCGATGGCATACATAAAGACGCGTGTGCTTGTGTTGTCAAAAGGGTGCAGGTCGCGCACGAGGTTACGACCTTAGGCCACAGTAACGGGTGTAAAGTCACGTGCGAATTCAACAATCTTTTTCTTCGTATGAAAAAGTGATTCGCTCATGAAATTAATTACACATCTATTTGGTATGAATAGCAAGCTGTTGGAAAATATATGTATTTTTTTTTTCGATGTACAAAATGGCCGACTACTCGAAACTTCTCGAAAGCTATCTCGAAAAATTTGTTCCCGTTGTTCAACAATCAACATTTTTTAGCGCCGGAAATTCGGATCAGTGCCAAAAAAAATAGTGGTTCTCAAAAGACGAATAAACGGTGGTAGATTTAGATTTTAATCGATTTTTGGCAAAAACCACAATTTCGATCATTCGGAACACAATGAAAAAAAATCGCAGGGGTTTAAACTTTTGAGGGCTTTTTAAGAATACTTTGAGGTCATAAAAAACGGATTTTTTTTTATCTATTCGATATTGGCAAAACAATCCTTAGTTAAAAGAATATTCGTAAATATGCCATTTTTCACGTTTTTTAAATCCATTTTCCCGTATAAAAAAAATGATAAAAAAATGATAAAAGCATCTTATAGAGAATACTTCAAAGTTTCCAAAACCATCTGGTTTTTTTCTGTGCGACCATTAGTCTCCGAGTAATCAGTTATCAAAGTCAAAAGTGTCATTTTTGCTTTGAAGATTCATAACTCAGCGAGAAAAAATCTTACAGAGCTCTCCCACCGCTCAAATTAAAGGGGAAGAATCCAGCTAGACGATCTTTTTAATCCGATCATTCAAAAAAAATTATTGAAGTCCGTGCAGACTGTGAAAGATGAGCAAAAATTTTGAAATTTTTTTTCTTTGGTTTTTTGATGGCTACTAAAAATTGACTGAGGGGAAAAATTTTGAGCTCAAGATCTTAAAACTAGAGATTTACACCTTCAATTTGCTTTTTTTTATTTTGCTGTACGACCATTTTTCGAGGAGTTACAGCTATTTGAAAATTACCCTAAAATTGGCGGACTTTTACAATATCCTTAAATTCTTTGGCCTAGTGTATATATATTTTCTAACAGCTTCACATTTATACTAAATAGATGCGTCATTAATTTTATGAGTGAATCAGTTTTCCCTACGATTTTTTTTAACTCGCACATGATTTTATAACCGTTACTGTGGCCTAAGGCCTTAAGGGCACGTGAGAGACTTGCCGATGTTCCCAGAAGGAAAACCAACGATTTGCCCATTTTGTGCCTTCCTCGAGAAACTATTCACGTTAAATTCGGACAGAGTATGGTTGATAACATTTTCCATGCGACCGCATGATTTTTTTCATATGTTTATCCTTTTGTTAGTGAGAAATGATTAAAGTTCTTTCTGTCTGCCGAAACAAAAAACTTTTTTTTTTTCTCGTAATTGACAACATTTCAAAACAGTAGCCGACCATGCGAAAGTTTTATTATCATACGAAAATTACATTTTTCATTTTTCATTTCTGATTGATCTAGTTGCCGGAAGCACCAACGCCGGTTGGCCATGCAGGAACGATGGTGCTTTGTTCAAATAATAATAACTTCATTGTTAATCAATATTTTTCGACGAAAAAAACACTCAAGCTTGTCAAAGCTGTGTATCAATTGTGTGTAAAATTGCGACCTCGTGGTCCAAAAACTCTCATTAGAAAAAAAATGTTGAATAACGACCTGCTTTTTGGGCGCCAAGCTTATGCACATCTGCTAGCTGGATTTTCTTCAAAATAATGTCGAAGCTCATTTCGACATTTCGACGAATTTCGAAGTCAACTCGGGAGAAAAAAAAGCACGAAGCAGCTGTTTCCATTGGTGTGCCTCGAGTCTCGAATAGTTCGGACTGAATCCTATCACTACACCGGGACCGCGATCTTGGAATTACGCACGAGTCCCCACCATGCGGCGCGATGTGACGTGGGCGACGCATGGTGGGGGAAGTGCTACGCCAACCGCGGCACCGCTAGGCACAAGGCCATCTGCGCACAGCCGACAACAGACCAACTGCGCATCGTTGATTAACGCTATCGCGAAGAGGCTTTAGTCTCGCCGCTGCTCTCTACGACTTTCACGTAATCTTAAGGGGTTAGGCCACGGTAACGGGTATAAAATCATGTGCGAATTGAACAATTTTTTTTTCGTATGAAAAAGTGATTCACTGATCAAATTAATTTCACATCTATTTCTTCGAATATCAGGCTGTTAGAAAATATATATATTTTTTTTCGATGTACAAAATAACAGTACAGCTTTTTTCCAATTGGCGCGACAAATAACTCCAACAATTTTCACTCGATTTATCTCAAATTTAAAAGTGATTTTCCTAAATACATTTCGCAGATAAGTACGTACGGAATTTCTGATTAATCGAAAACTTTTCATTTTATGAGCAATTATAACGAAATTTTCGCACTGAAAATTCATTTCTTAAGTTCAAATACCTACAACTTTTGAATAAAACAATATTTTTTAAATTCCTTACGTACTTCTCTAGGTATTCTAACGTAGATTGACGAGAATTTTTTTTTGTTCTAGGTAAAACATTGTGGATGATAAATGTCGCGCCGCGAAGCGCCTAAAAAAAGACAACAAAAGAAAATATTAGTAGTCGGACATTTTGTACATCGAAAAAAATATATATTTTTTCTAACAGCTTGATATTCATACTAAATAGATGTGTAATTAATTTCATGAGTGAATCACTTTTTCATACGAAAAAAAAATTGTTAAATTCGCGCATGATTTTTTACCCGTTACTGTGGCCTAACTCCTCAATGAAATTTTAAAAAAATTGCGCTAACGTTCGAGGTATTTTTATTTTTTAACAAGGTAGTTGTGTGGATGCAGATGAATGTATTGGTTTTTGTCGATTGAATACACATTAAGCTAAGACGCAAATAAGTTTTTAGTTGCCAATTATTGTCTGTTCGAATATTATGAACGAGTACCTATTTTTGGGAAATTTTCCAAAATTCATATTTACCATGGTAATTCGAAATCCTTAGACTTTGGACTGAGGTAACCTAGGTTAGATATGTTCCTGTTGAGTTGACCTGTCACCCCCTTAAGGCTTTGCATCGACCTTCCTAACGCCCTGCATATACCGGGTGAGGCAACAATTATCAGCAGTAGCAATATTATAACCTGTATATACCAATATTATACCAAAACCAGTATTTTAATCTATCAGACGTATCGAATATAGGGGTGTTTTATTGATTTGCGTCGATAACGTTATCGTTCTCATCTCAGTACACGAAAAAAAATAAAAATTGTTGCAATTTGAATTTTTTTTCATATCTCGTACCGTTAAAACGTTATCGACTAAAAACGAAAAAAAAAAATCATAATTTTCGAGGATGCGTTTCACTCCTTTAAAATCGGGTTCCGTAGATATGAAAAAATACGTGTCGCCTATTTTTACCTATTCTACGAGCATGTCAAATTTCATCGAAATCGGAGAGGTCGACCTCGCAACCTTCCCTTGTTAGGAGAAAACTTTTACTACGAAAGTTGCATAGTTCGAAGATGGTCATTGAATGGTAGCCACGAGGGTCGTCCAGATACGTACGTTTGGAAAATTTCAAGGTCACTTACATTTTTCAAAAATAGGCCTACAATTTTTTTTTCAGAATTTTGTAAAGAAACTAAAAATAAGTTCACACGCAAAATTTCAAAATGATTGATCAAGATTTTTTTTTGAAAAGTCGATAAAAAAAAAGAATTTTAATGTTTTTGGCCTGGAATCGATTTGAAAAACGATGCAACTATTTATACCTATAAAAGGTGCTTAAAATGTGTAACGCGAATACGGATGACGTTCCGGGTAACGCGCAGCATACACAATTGCCGCTTGCGTTGCATTTTTGGTGACATTCTCCGTAAATTAAGTGTAACAATTTATATATGATTATCTATAATGTAAACCTATTTAAAAAATAATGAAAATAGCCTTTTTAGCGTTTCAAGTGAGAAGACGCCTTAAGGCCTTAAGCCACTCCGGAGGCCGAAAAAATAGGCTTTTTGGGGATTTTTTTCCCGATAAACTACAAAATAAATCGAGATTACAAAAAAAGGGTGTTTATCATACATATCAGTGACTGTATACAATAATTTTTTTGAAGCGATTAATTTCAAAATGGCGGCTGTGCAGCGTTTATCTCAAAACTGCATTTTTTAAGTTGGCCGGAAACATAATTCAGACAATTTTCAACCGATTAACTTGAAATGTTGAATATATCTTGAAGAATACATTGTCTATGGAAGTACGTAGGATTTTTTTTATATTGCATAGTTCATTTGTTATTAACAATTATCTGACGATTTTTTAGGCAAATTTTTTACTTTCCGCTTTGGAAGTGCGCCATTTGGCCAAAAATCAATATATCGAAAAAATCCTACGTACTTCTATAGGAGTTATTATATATAATCGAAAAAAATCCATTTAGTACAGTCGTGCTGTCGCTGAAAAAACCCGGAATCGGAGAAAATTAGAAGAAGGCTAGTTTTTTAACAGGTGATTTTGTAGGTGCCGCGGGTGCTAAATCCAAGTTTGATTAAAAATCGGGGTGTAGGGTTCTTTTTTAGGGGATGAAAGGAGATGGGGGTGGATTAATGCCAAACTACAACCCCTACAAGGTCGGCGCCGTGAGACAAAATGTTCAGAAAAGTCCGGGCTTTAGTTTTGCCCACAACGCCGAAGTCGTGGAAGTTCATTTTTAAGGGTGAAAAAGTGGGGTGAAATTTTGAAAAATCGGTTTTATTTGAATAACTCTTTAGAAAAAAATCGTACGTTTTTTGTTCAAATAGAAACGTTGTAGCCCTTGAAAACATGCGTCGATTGAGTATTCGATCATCACTCTCCGATAATATCTTCACCCCCCAAAAATGGTTAAAAAACAAAAAAAAAATAGTTTATTGAATAACTCAAAAACAATCGGTTTTTCGAGTATGGTTCAAATGTACGAAATGTAGAGATCAATTTTCTCCATATTTTCGTTGCTATGGACCACCCTTGAATTTTGATTTTCCAACCCCTCTCGGGGGTTGAACATTCAAAATGAAATTCTGGGAAAACTATTGACGGCACGAATTCGCCGCCGTGGAAGAATTTGTAGCTTGAACCCTCAGCTACATTTTTGTCCGCAGCGCCAAACTCGTATCTCTTTAGTTTCGGTCAATAGTTTTCCCAGAATTTCATTTTGAATTTTCAACCCCTGAGAGGGGTTCGAAAATGCAAAATTCAAGGGTTGTCCATAGGAACGAAAATATAGAGAAAATTATTCTCTACATTTTGTACATTTGATCCATCCCCGAAAAATCGATTGTTTTTGAGTTATTCAATAAACAATTTTTTTGTTAATTTTTCAACAATTCTTTTGGGGGTGAAGATATTATTGGAGAGGGTTGATCGAATACTCGATCGACGCGTCTTTTCAAGGGCTACAAAGTTTCTATTTGAACAAAAATTGTATGAATTTGTCCTAAAGAGTTATCGAATGAAAACTGATTTTTCAACATTTCACCACTTTTTCACCCCCAAAATGAACTTCCACGACTTCGGCGCTATGGACAAAAATAAAACCCGGATTTTTCTGAACATTTTGTCTCCCGGCGCCGACCTCGTGGGGGTTGTAGTTTGGCATTAATCCACCCCCATCCCCTAAAAAAACCCTACCCCCCGATTTTTAGGCAAACTTGGTTTTAGCACCCGTGGCACCTACAAAATCACCTGTTAAAAAACTAGCCTTCTAATTTTTTCCGATTCCAATATACAGCAAGACTGTACTAATTGGCTCATTGTAATAAAAAATTCCAGGAGCTGTTTGTCCGGCCGTGGACTCTGGAAAAACGGAGACGTCATCGCAAAAACGCTGCACAGCCGCCATTTTGAAATTAACCGCTTCAAAAAAATTATTGTATACAGTCACTGATATGTATGAAAAACACCCTTTTTTGTAATCTCGATTTATTTCGTAGTTTTTCTGAAAACATAAAATCTCCAAAAAGCCTATTTTTTCGGCCTCCAGAGTGGCCTAACCCCTTAAATCAATTTTAGTTTAAAAATATCGAAATTTCTTTGTTGTCAATTTTTTATACTGAATCTCGGTCGATCATATTACAATATCGTATGTGAACGTATTTTCGGTTCGTTGATAAAATTCTGAAAAAAATAGCGTTCCCATTTTTTCAAAATGCAGGTGACCTGCAAATGACTGTAGCTCTTCCACCTGGATGAACCTCGTAGCCACCACTCAATGGCCCCCTTCGAATTATGCAACTTTTCTAGAAAAAGTTTTCTCCCAAGTCTGATAGGTTGGAAAATATTTCTACTGCTGATAGTTGTTGCCTCACCCGATATATTTACGTTTGTATGTATATATGTATATTTTTTTTACGGCACGCAATATAGCCATGCGACAGTCGAGCAGTCAGAAAAAAAGGTTTTTTTTTAAATAAAAAAAAAACGTTCACAATGCGTAGAAAGACGGAGGCGGAGAGGAAGAGAGGTCCGGGTTGAAATTTCGAACTTTGAATGATCAGAACGCTCAAAACTCCGGAGGAATACTACCCCAAAAGAATTTTACCCGAAAGACCAAAACTCCGAACATCTTGAATTTCGCAACATTAAAATTCGGAATTTTAACCCGTCGGAGCATTCAAAGTTCGGAATTTCAACCCGGCCCCGAAGAGAAAGAGAGAGGGAGAGAGAGAGAGAGAGAGAGAGAGAGAGAGAGAGAGAGAGAGAGAGAGAGAGAGAGAATGGTTCGCTGATGATGGAAGAATATCGTTACGATGAATAGCAGAAATGGGACGATAAACTAATAACGAGATGATACCTGTGCAAGAAGCGGCGTCTCTGTGCTGTCAGCGGTTTGGTAGAGCCGGCAATTTGCGCTTGCTCTGAATACGTGCCAAAAAAGAAAGAAAGAGTACGAACAATTGAGAAGACTAAAATTAAACATTTGTCAATTGTTTTTGTATTTTTTTTTAGTTCTTTTTCAAATTCTTGCGTGTTACTTTTCCTTGTCTCTTGTGTGCGTGTTTGCGTGTGCGAGGAAAAAAAGTAAACAAAAATTTTGAAGTATTTTCAAAAACACAACGTGTATTTCCAGCCTAAAAAAATAGTTTTTTTTTTTTCACGAAGGATCCTCAACGAAATCCAATTTGACTTGAATTTGTTTTGCTTTCTTCTTTTAAGGGGTGAGGTGGAGTCAGAATTTTCAAAAAATCAACTTTTTTACATTTTCTTGAAGTATGATGCTTCGAAAATATTGCCTGAAAATTTCAAGTCAACCCGATGAATACTTTCCGGGATATCCCACATTAAGTACAGTCGTGCTGTATATTGGAATCGGAAAAAAATTAGAAGAAAGCTAGTTTTTTGACAGGTGATTTTGTAGGTGCCACGGGTGTTAAAACCAAGTTTGCCTAAAAATAGGGGTGTGCGGTTTTTTTAGGGGTTGGGGGTGGATTAATTCCAAACTACAACCCCCACGAGGTCGGCGCCGGGAGACAAAATGTTCAGAAAAATCCGGGTTTTATTTTTGTCCGTAGCACCGAAGTCGTGGAAGTTCATTTTGGGGGTGAAAAAGTGGGGTGAAATTTTGAAAAATCAGTTTTCATTCGATAACTCTTTAGGACAAATTCATACAATTTTTGTTCAAATGGAAACGTTGTAGCCCTTGAAAAGACGCGTCGATCGAGTATTCGACCAACCCTCTCCGATAATATCTTCACCCCCAAAAGAATTGTTAAAGAATTAACAAAAAAATTGTTTATTGAATAACTCAAAAACCATCGATTTTTCGGGCATGGTACAAATGTACGAAATGTAGAGAATAATTTTCTCTATTTTTTCGTTCCTATGGACAATCCTTGAATTTTGCATTTTCGAACCCTCCTCAGGGGTTGAAAATTCAAAATGAAATTCTGGGAAAACTATTGACCGAAACTAAAGAGATACGAGTTTGGCGCTTTAGACAAAAATGTAGCTGAGGGTTCAAGCTACAAATTCTTCCACGGCGGCGAATTCGCGCGGTCAATAGTTTTCCCAGAATTTCATTTTGAATGTTCAACCCCCGAGAGGGGTTGAAAAATCAATATTCGAGGGTGTTCCATAACAACGAAAATATGGAGAAAATTATTTAATACATTTCGTACATTTGAACCATACCCGAAAAACCGATTGTTTTTGAGTTATTCAATAAACAATTTTTTTGTTTGTTTTCAACCATTTTTTTGGGGGTGAAGATATTATCGGAGAGTGATGATTAAATACTCGATCGACGCATCTTTTCGAGGGCTACAACGTTCCCATTTGAACAAAAAGTGTACGTTTTTTTTTTAAAGAGTTATTGAAGTAAAACTGATTTTTCAAAATTTCACACCACTTTTTCACCCCCAAAATGAACTTCCACAACTTCGGCGCTGTGGACAAAACTAAAGCCCGGACTTTTCTGAACATTTTGGCTCATGGCGCCGACCTCGTAGGGGTTGTAGTTTGGCATTAATCCACCCCCTTCTCTGTTCATCCTTTAAAAAAGAACCCTACACCCCGATTTTTAGGCAAACTTGGATTTAGCACCCGCGGCATTTAATTATATATTAATTAAATGTAAAATTATATAATAATTTTCTCCGATTCCGGGCTTTTTCAGCGACAGCACGACTGTACTAAATTAGTGAAGGGGCAACAACAAATTGATATTTTGGGAGCTTCCACATCGACAGAAGACCTATTGTATCGGCCAGCAATTGGTGATTCGATGTAAATAATTTTTTAATTAGTATTTCGATACATAAATCAAGTGTAAAATTGAAAAAAGCTTTCAGAAAATTTCAAAAATTCTTTACTCAAAAACTATAAACTTTAGCAAAATTTTGTAAAGAATACTTTCGTTTCAAAATGGCCAAAAGTGTTTGAAAAAAATAATTCGTCTCGGAAAACGTTAATTTTTTGAAAAATTGTTTCAACAATTGGCTATAAACAATTGAATACTCGACTTTTCGGCAAAAATTGTGATATTCGAATTCAGCGGATCAAAATACATAAAAAAGTTTAGCTTCATCCATCGAGTTCAAAATTTTACGAACATATAATACCATATCCATATCGAAAAACTTTAAACGCGTTTTTCTCGAAACTGTGTTTTTCAAGTCGGTGACCACTATAATCAAAAAACCACTCGATGGATTCTGACGAAATTTGGTGTGCTTATTGATAGCATTGAAAAATAGTCCTCAATCCAAGGATTTTCATTTTTGTTGAAAATTTATATTTTTTAAAACAATAAACGAGCGATTTGGTCGAAAATCGAAAGTTATCTGTCGGAAGCCGCCATTTTGTTAATTGAAAAAAAAGCTTCGATTAAGGACTAGATTTATTATTAAACTAATTATTTTTTTTTTTTTTTTTTTTTTTTTATATTTCAGATGATCCAGTAAAATTCTATGACGGTCGCCGCAAGGCACTACATGCCGAAGGGGGTCCGACAAAGATGGCGATATTTTTATAAATAATCAATATTTTTCTTTGAAAATTTGTGCAAGTAAAGCTGAAATATAACATAAAAAGTCTGGGCAGTATTACGATATCTGTGGCCCCAAGTTTTGGTCATGCAGTCTTCATATTTGGCCCAAAATAAGACTTTTTTCAAGAATACAAAAAATCGAAATTCGGCTTTTATGGGGGTGAAACAGGGGGTTGAAAGTCGAAGCATTATTATGTTTGTGGTTCCCAATTCTGACCATGCAGCGGCCATATTCGATAGAAAATGCGACTTTTGTGTGTGTGGAATTGTTGGGTGGGTTTGGAGCACCTTCGACGTGTGTGTGGAATCGTTGGGTGGGTCTGGAGCACCTTCGACGTGTGTGTGGAATCGTTGGGTGGGTCTGGAGCACCTTCGATGTGTGTGTGGAATCATTGGGTGGGCTTGGAGCACCTTCGATGTGTGTGTGGAATCGTTGGGTGGGTCTGGAGCACCTTCGACGTGTGTGTGGAATCGTTGGGTGGGTCTGGAGCACCTTCGATGTGTGTGTGGAATCGTTGGGTGGGTCTGGAGCACCTTCGACGTGTGTGTGGAATCGTTGGGTGGGTCTGGAGCACCTTCGATGTGTGTGTGGAATCGTTGGGTAGGTTTCGAGCACCTTCGATGTGTGTATGGAATCGTTGGGTGGGTCTGGAGCACCTTCGATGTGTGTGTGGAATCGTTGGGTGGGTCTGGAGCACCTTCGACGTGTGTGTGGAATCGTTGGGTGGGTCTGGATCACCTTCGACGTGTGTGTGGAATCGTTGGGTGGGTCTGGAGCACCTTCGACGTGTGTGTGGAATCGTTGGGTGGGTCTGGAGCACCTTCGATGTGTGTGTGGAATCGTTGGGTGGGTCTGGAGCACCTTCGACGTGTGTGTGGAATCGTTGGGTGGGTCTGGAGCACCTTCGACGTGTGTGTGGAATCGTTGGGTGGGTCTGGAGCACCTTCGATGTGTGTGTGGAATCGTTGGGTGGGTCTGGAGCACCTTCGATGTGTGTGTGGAATCGTTGGGTGGGCCTGAAGCACCTTCGATGTGTGTGTGGAATCGTTGGGTGGGTTTGGAGCACCTTCGATGTGTGTGTGGAATCGTTGGGTGGGTCTGGAGCACCTTCGATGTGTGTGTGTGTGGAATCGTTGGGTGGGCACGATTACGATGCCCACCCAACCAAAATAATACAACCTACTTTTGTTGTATTATTGACAAAGAACAATGATGCAATCACCCTTCTGGGAAGCTGTATTTCAGAGGAATTGACGAAAAAATATAATGTTTAACAACGTTCCAAACTCCCGTTTATCCCGTTACAAATCGTGTTTCAATGAACTGCCTAACTCCTTGAAAATTACTTGTTTTCTAGAATGTTTACGCCGAATTCTAAAGAAATCTACCCAAAAAATACTCCGCCCCATTAAAAATTTAAAACCTCTGTTTCACCCCCTTAAAAGCCGAATTTCGATTTTTTGTATTCTTGAAAAAAGTCTTATTTTGGGCCAAATATAAAGACTGCATGGCCAAAACTTGGGGCCGCAGATATCGTAATATCCCCAAAGTCTGTGCAAGCACTTTTGTAAAACAACCTTAATTACGATTAAAATTTTTTTTTTAAATGCTCGTTTCTTCACGCCTCTGACTGCATCTCACCCCTCAATGCGACGAGTCGCGTTAC
Organism: Ophion obscuratus; assembly: GCA_964007375.1. NCBI lineage: Eukaryota > Metazoa > Arthropoda > Insecta > Hymenoptera > Ichneumonidae > Ophion > Ophion obscuratus. The sequence goes on along the minus strand of OZ023313.1, from coordinate 72,114,807 downwards.
TTTGGCAGGCTTGTGAGAACAAACGAACGAGTGAGTGTGATGATATGATAATGAAACATTTATATGAAATAGCGATTTGTACACACAGAGAGCATGCGCACGTTAATTGTCTAGGCATTACAACGAGATGATGTACATATGTATATATATAAATAATGAGAAAGTCTTCGGGGTCGAAGATGACGATGTATTTATTTTGCCGGTACAAAACGATGACATTGAAAATTGTGATATTTCTCGTGTTTGCTGGGATCGTATTGGTCTTACGTATATTTTTTCTTTTCCCGATGATATTTCAAGGGCTACAGTGGGCCATAATTCGTGTTTTACGAACCTGTCGTGGCTTGACCGGTGGTGGAGGACGAATGGAGGGTACGAGTACCGCGGGGGTTGTAGTGATGGGGGCCTGCTGATGATGAAGTGAGGACTGCTGCTGCCAAGGCAGACCTTGACGTCCCAAAGTTGACTGTTGCATTTGCTGCACCTGAGCAGCGAGTGCTTGCTGCAGGTGCTGATGCTGCTGGAGTTCCTGATGCAATTGCTGCTGCTGTTGCTGAAGTTGCTGATGATGATGATGTTGCTGTTGCTGCTGCTGCTGCTGCTGCTGCTGCTGCTGATGGAGATGACTGCTGGAGCTGCTGCTGCGCACGACTTGCGGCGTAACTCGAGGGAGCGTTGAAACGACTGAAGAAATCTTCCGAACTGTCTGTGAAATGAGCCACTGATTATTCGGCTCCAACTGAGAAGCATCGACGTTTTTTTTTCCCTCTTAAGCGAGCGAATTGTTCTTCCGATCGCTCGTGGGACGAACGAGAGTGAAAGGTCCTGTGACGCGGTGGACGAGAAAGGAAAAGAAGAAAAACAGGCTTTCATGACGTATCTATAGCGGGTAGGCCACTCTAGAATTTTCGAAAAAACGATTTTTTTAATGGTCCACTAACACCTGAAAAATGATGTCTCAAAAGATTTAGGCCGGGAAAAATCTCCAAGTACTCGGTTTTCGGATTTTAGTACAAAGCCGCCTGATTCGCCGCAAGCGGACTCAAAACTTCAGACGCGTTTATCTCAAAACTGCATTTTTTATGTTGGCCGGAAACGTAACTCAGACAACGTTCAACCGATTCACTTGAAAAGTCGAATATATCTTGAAAAATACATTGTTTATGGAAGTACGTAGGATTTTTTTTTATATTGCATAGTTCATTTGTTATTAACAATTATCTGACGATGTTTTAGGCAAATTTTTACACTTTCCACTCTGGAAGTGCGCCAAGTGAGTTGTTTGTCCGGCCGTGGACCCTGGAAAAACGGAGACGTCATCGCAAAAACGCTGCACAGCCGCCATTTTGAAATTGATCGCTTCAAAAAAAGTATTGTATACAGTCACTGATACGTATGGTAAACACGCTTTTTGTAATCTCAATTTATTTTGTAATTTTTCTTTAAAATAAACCCCCAAAAAGCCTATTTTTTCGGCCTCTAGACTGGCCTAAAGCCTTGAGTCCGAATGAAATCATTCCACTCTCGTGCGATACCTCGGAGCTACGGAAGAATCATTTTTTATATATATTTTTAATTGAGATTATTCAACACGTCGACGAATACGTGACGTCCGATTGGCGCGATAAAATTTCAATCGTCTACAACGGTTCGAGATTTTATAGTTAATATCATTCCTCTCATCATCTACGATCTAATGCAAAACTACCATAACTCGTCTACACGTTCACTTCAAGCATTTTAATTTGTCTCTGTGTGTGTGTGTGTATGTGTGTCTAAGTTGGTTGCGAGGGCGCGTATCCGTGTGGTCGTCAGTGTACATAAGCTATGATAAAGTACAAACTCGTGTTTGTGTGTGTACGGAGAATGTCCGAAGAGTCACGCGTTCGGGCCTCGCAGGGTTGGATAGATCGTGCGATTTTGATGTGAAAAGTCCTCGAGCACTTTTCTCTCAGATGTACCGTTGTCGAGATATTCATCGATCGACGAGGGCCAATCCGTCAAGGGGCGGGGCCAGCTCGCGCCACCGCGCCCCTGCCGCTGGCCGCGTGGGGCATTCCCCCCGAGGGCGCGCACCGGATTGGCTGCCACTGATCGACCGATATCTCACCAACGGTGCGTCGGAGACAAAAATGCGTGAGGACTTTTCTCTTCGAAATTTCGTGATCTGTCTCGTGAGTTGCTTGTGGTGACTTTTTGGACAGCTTGCGTAACAAAGTTGTAGTATGTCTCTCGTGTCGTTATGATGTGTAACGTATCAATCTGTACCGTGTCACGAGTGAAACTTTATCCTTCGTTCCGTCCGAAAGGGGCACGCGCGAACGAGCTCGATGACGCCAGATCGCGTCAACGTCTCGTCTCGTAACTCGCCCGTAGATGAGAGCTCTTCGAGCCTCTTGGGGTCGTTGTCGTCGTTGCCGATCCATGGATAACATTACCTGACTTCACCGGCCATATCTCTAGAAGATATTTGAGCACGGCTATCGGCTGTTGAAAGTCGAGAGGCGGACCGGTGTCCTCCGCGTGCAACATCAATACCGGGCCGAAACAAACGGCGAGACTCGCCGGTGACATCTTGTTACATTGCGACACGACCATTGCCAAATGATTCAACAGATATATCAGGGTACACTGGAAACAGAGAATAACCGATACTCAAAAATCGGCTCCCTCAAAGATCGCTACGACAAAACGACTTTCACACTAGTTACTATTTTACTCCATTTTGCATTGCACATTTGTTTGGGTTTGGATTTGTTCGGCTGATTATCACAGTCCAATTTGTATTGTACATTGTTTAAAAGATCTCACGCAAGATTCTGCACTTTCTATGGGACGAAGGTGGTAGATTCATCATAAATTGAAAAATCGGCATTAGTTGTTTTATTCTCGTAAACGATCAACCCGGCTTCATGAAAACTTCGGCAGTTGAAGTTTCATTGGACACATTCGCGGCGCAAAAAATCTTTCACCATTGATCGACGAAAAGCTCTTAAATGTCATCATTGGAAACTCACCCTGTTAACTTTGGGAAGACAGTCGAGGATGCTGAACATGAGTTTGGCGTTGCCTTGTGGATCATCGGGCAGGCAAACAGCGAGCGCGTCGACCATCATCTGGTAGAGGCACTTTGTGAAAAGCGGCTCCGGCAGTTCGCGCAGATAATCCTTCAGCACTCCCGTTATGACGTTTATATCGGGCACATTGTCGGGCGAAAGATCCACCGATCTCGCGTTTCTCTCGAAGGCCTCTCTCAGTATCCTCTTCTTAGTCGCCGATCCGCAGAGTCTGTATAAACCTGTTCCAACCAGACAATTTTCTTTTTTTTTCCATTGCATCCACAATTCGAATAACACAGGTAGATGAGCCATGCGCTGTGCCCCTAGATTGATTGTGGGATCCTGCTTTAGAATACCCTAAATAGCAGCCATCGAACAAGTTACGTTACTGACGATCCAAATGGACGTCTTTCAAAATCTATTAGTCCGATTCACTTCAGCTTTAAATAGCGCACAGCTAGTAGAATTTTCTATCGTATGGCCTGATGATTTTTCGGCATATTTATCCATTTGTCAATAACAAGTGATTGAGTGAATAAGCGAAGTGGCTGTTACAGATAGCCGGAGTTCTAAAGATTAGAGATAACAGCAAAGAGATTTCGCTCACCAATGATGTCGAGTCCCCGTCTCTCCACTTCCTCGACGCATCGCCAAACGATGATCGGTACATTTTGAGTGGCGGCGCCCATGGCTAGAGCGGTGGAAACGCCACCGGGAACACCGCCGGTTTTGCTCTCGCGGCTGACGACCGTGTCAAGGTCGACACCGAAGAGGGGCGCCACCCTGGTCGCCAATGATATGACCGGCAAGCCCCGACGCTTGAAGGTCTGATGCGCATCGGTGTAACGCAATCTCAGATAGATCGTTCCGCGCGGCTCCACCTTCAGTGCCAATTGGTGGAGTGGCGACTCCTTGAGCAACGTTGCCAGGTGTACCGAGCCCTTGTAACACAACTTGTGCCTGTGCTGGGGATCCCACGAGTAAACGAGCAGATCAAGCTGACGATTGCCAACCAGATCGAGCTCGAATGTCTCGTCCCAGTCGAACATCAAATCACCGGTGCGCACCACCGTACGTGCTTTGTGAACTCGGTCGCACTCCAGAACGCAATAGAGATCACGCAGACCGCAACTACCTGTTACATTCCAAACCCAAACACCCAATGAAGACAGAAACCCAATGTAGAACACAAGTGATTGCCGTTGTTGAACTTGGCAGACTGCCAGAATCCATAAACGTCATGCTCCACAAATGACATACACCCGAAACGTCACGAGTATGAACATTGGCCCGATGACATATTGTAGAAAAAAGAAATCCATTGTTTTTGCAATAGATGACTTTAGTAATCTGTATCTCCCGTATATAAGTGCGATCGGATTACGCTAGATGGAGTTAGAAAGTCAAGATTCCATACTAAAATAAACATATCGGACAGTTTTGTGATTGCTTGACTCAATATTGTTCAAGTGCCCTCCAAAGATGGCCACCAGCACAGTGAAAATACGCCACGTTTTACAGTTTTTCTTCGGTAAAGGCGAAAACGCAAGCCAGGCGGCTGAAAATGTGAATAGTGTTTATGGTCCTGATACAGTGACAGCCAGACACGCGCAATTTTGGTTTCGTCGATTCCGTTCCGGTTATTTTGATGTCAAAGATGCACCACGCTCTGGAAGGCCAATTATCGAAAATGTCGATAAAATCATGGAAATAGTCGAGTCCGACTGTCATGTGGGCACTGTTTCGATTGCCCAGCAGCTAAACATTGCACAAAAAACCGTTTGGAACCACTTGAATAAGGCTGGATACAAAAAGAAGCTCGATTTATGGGTGCCACGCGAGTTAACGCAAAAAAACCTCATGGACCGAATTCCCATCTGCGAATCACTGCTGAATCGCAACAAAATCGGCCCATTTCTGAAGCGGATCGTGACTGGTGATGAGAAGTGGGTCACTTATGACAACGTCAAGCGAAAACGGTCGGGTTCGAATCGCGGTGAGCCGGCGCAAACGGTGGCCAAGCCAGGATTGACGGTCAGGAAGATTTTGCTGTGTGTTTGGTGGGATTGGTAGGGAATCATCTACTATGAGCTGCTCCCCTACGGCCAAACTCTTAATTCGGACCTGTACTGTCAACAATCGGACCGTCTGAAGGAAGCAATCGCCCAGAAGCGACCAGCTTTGGCCAATAGGAGAGGAATTGTGTTCCATCAGGACAACGCCAGGCCACACACATCGATAGTGACTCGCCAAAAGCTCCGGGAGCTTGGTTGGGAGGTTCTTATGCATCCCCCTTATAGTCCGGGTCTGTCACCAAGTGATTACCACCTGTTTCTGTCTATGGCGAGTGATTTTGCTGGTGAAACATTCGCCTCAAGAGAAGCTTGTGAAAACCGACTGTCGCAGTTTTTCGCCAATAGAGACTAGGGTTTCTATGAGAAAGGCATAATGAAATTACCTTCAAAATAGCAACAAGTTATCGATAAAAACGGTGCATATTGCACCTAAATAAGATCATTCTAACTATACCAAATAAAGCCTTCAATTTCATGCAAAAATGATGGATTTCTTTTTACTACACATGGGAGATAGTGCTATCTGTCCAGATGTTGATGCACCTCAATATCCCATATGTGGAGTATTTTACGTTTGTGGGTACTAACAGCCTACCGTTCAATTTGTGGCGATGCGATGATGAATCGGAACGAAACGTTACCTAAGTTCGGCTGACCGGATGGTGTCGAAGGCGTCGTAGCTGCCGATGACGACGTCGTCGACCGAAGTCCTCGGCCTGCCAACAAATGGACCCACAAAAGACCGCTGACACCGCCCGCCAGGTCACCACCGCCGCTATCGCCTAGAGAACTCAGCAGGGAGCTCGTCGAGCTCGGTGTGCCCACTGTTGGTGGCTTTTCTATCTTATACTTGAGGAACTCTGGCAAATTAACAAAATACGGGGATGCTTGAGTTGCTGTTGAAAAATTGAAAACAAGTACTTGCTCAAAGTCCTAGGTGAATCCAACTAACCTGCAGGATTAATGTCTAGCAGTCTTTGATCCTGAGTTCTGGTAGGCGTGGGCGTGGGAATGTTTCTCGTTGATTCCAGATCCAGCAAGTTTCTAATTCGCCGTACAGATGTGGCCCTCTGGGTGGCGGAGCTCGTCAACGAGGCTTTTTGGCTGGCCAACGAGGCACGAGCGCTCGAGGCCGCTGAGGCGGGTCTCTGACTGGCGGGTGGATTTCGATGATTCGACGAGCTTATCGCGGTCGAGGCGCGAAGATTCGCGAGATTGACTTGCTGCGCGGACGCTGATCTCGTTGACAGGCGATCGAGGGTACTGGAGAGCGGCCTGTACGAGCCGTAACCTCCGTATTCGGCCTTCGGAATCGATAAAATGATTGGCATTTATCAATGTTGCTGCTCTGGGCGATTGCAACGGCTGGATCATTGATGATCAGGGATCATTGATGTCGTCAAGCAGGCTGGGGTGTCTTCCAGAATCCAGAAACGCCATAGCCCAGAAGTGTTATTTCCGAAATGTCACTGTATGAAAAATTACTGCCCATGTGCGTCTAGGGAGATTTTGTGATTGACAGATGTCACCAGGAACATCTTCCAATTGAGTGAAAAATGTTATCGGCATGATGATGGGTAACATTGTCAATGTAGAGTAACGTTTTACATTGACAAATAAGTTAAAAATCGTTGGAAACACCCTGTATACTTAATTTTATGGACATTGTGCCGATGACGTCTTTTACTCAATTGGAGAACATTGTTGGTGCTATTTGCTGATATCAAAATCCTTCGAAACGTTAATGCACAGCAAATTTCCGTATGATGGGATTCGGGAATACATAATTTCCGGGTTGACTAGTCAAAAGTATTGCGCTTCTGGGTTCTGGCAGATCTTTGGAGCACTAATATCGATGAACGTATACAGTGTGGGGTGAAGGCGAAATGGATGGGATTTCAAAAGCCCGTAAAGGCATCCCTTGCCTGCCTTTCTTTGGTCTACTGCATAGAATTTCTACATACAATAAAACTACAAGTGCCTTGCAAGTTTGCATCTTTATAAAATTCTCAACGAATCATTTATGATGTCCAAACCAAGTGGAAAAATCATCGCGCGTTTATGACTTGAGAACAGCTGAATTGATTGACACATCAAATGAAATCCCTATTTGAATGGGGATGGCGTTTTGCGTATTGCACTCACGGCATTGGCTGCTGCGTGGATATTCTCGGCGCTGTACGTGTAACGGGGTGGCCTGCTGGTCGTGGCTCTTATTTGTTCGTAGAGTGCGCTCGTGCTTGGCGTTCGACTGAGCCAAGCTCTGTACTCGTCGGAAGTGAAAACGCTCGGGGACGATGGTATTCTCCCTGTGACCAAATTAGTAAAGGATTTTCACGTTTTTCTCTTCATTTTCTGTTAATTACATATACGTGCCAGGTAGTCTGGTAACTATAACCCTCAATAGCTTCGAAATCATGGGTGTCAGAAAAAAACATCGTCCAATAGAAGTTGCATTGTGCGTTCATCGGATGGTGATGACGTTTTTTTGTAGGTGGAATTGCTTCTAAGAGACGCAGGTCACCTTCGGAAGCAACTCCACCATCGTTATCATCATCCGATGACCCCTTCGGTGCGATGCTCTTTCCGTTAGACACATTTGTTTCTGATACCCATAGTTTCGAAGATATCGAAGATGCCAATAGTTACTGGGCCACCCGGCATCTCAAATGATCATTAGTGTCAATCGGGAAACCTCTGTCACGTCTGATGGATGGCAGTTCAGGCGCCGACAGTGCACCGTCGCTGTCCTCCTGATCAATGAGGCCGGAAGTTACAGTGCTCAAACCCGTTCTGAGGCCAGGCTGCTGAGGCAATGTGCGCCCGCTCCGTGGCAACGAGTTCGATCTGAGGCCCGAGGAACTTTGGCCGATTTGGGAACGCGACAGCGTAGCGAGATGCGAGACCGCGCTACTCTGGGCCGGATTGTTGACGTTGTGCCTGTAATAGTAATAAGCCGATCTCGGTGAGCTGGAACAGGTCGCCTCGGTGTCCGAGGCGTAGTCCAACGAGGGTCTGTGCCTCCTCGTCAAGGTACCGAACTGGCCCTGGCCACCGCCTCCACCTCCTACACTTCGTTGCGTACTGCTCGTTGTCGTGTCCGTTTGCGTCGCGTATCTCGAATTGTAACGCAGCGCCGACGAGCCTTAAGAGTGGAAAGAAAAGGCTCGACATTACCCATCAAACGTAGGCTGCTAGAATGCGCCTGCTTTTCACTTCCCATAAGGTGACAGCAACTTGTCATGAAACGACACCGATCTCCCATGCAGTCGCTTCCTAGGAAACGGCAGCTTTCACTTCTAAGACAATAACAGCCACGTCTCTTAAAATGGCAGCCACTTCCTGAGAAGTACACTGACCTCTCATAGGATGGCCAACCCCTCCATAAAATGGCAGCTGGTTTCCATCAAATAGCAGCTTGGGACTCTATTTCGTGGGATTTCGTAACACTTAATGGGTAGCTAAAAGCAATAGCACTTCACTAGCTTACTAGTTGCCACTAGCATCAACCCAACAGCATGTTGAATCAATAAACACTATAATAGCAGGTAGCTGAAATCTGCTGTTTGCGCTTCCCATCAAATGGCAGCTGGTTTCCATCAAATAGCAGCTCAGGAATTCACCTCGTGGCATTTTGTGACATTACATGGGCATCTAAAAGAAGTAGCATTTCACTAGCTAACTAGTTGTCACTAGCATCAGTCCAACAGTAGATTGAATCACTAAAAATTATGAGAGAACTTGCTGAAAAGTTGATGTTCTCACTCCATATCAAATACCAGCAGGTCCCTATAAAATAACAGCTGCTTCCCATCATATGGCACCTTAAAAATCCATTTCATGGCATTTCGTGATATTCAACGGGTAGCTAGAAGCAGTAGCATTGCACTAGCTTACTAGTTGTCACTAGCATCAGCCAAACAGTATGTTGAATCACTAAACCTTATAATGGCCAGTTGCTGAAAATCTTCTGTTTTCGCTTCCCATCAAATGGTAGCTTGTTCCCATCACATTTCAGCTTAGGGGTGCATTTCATGACATTTAGTGACATTTGGCTGGTAGCTAAAAGCGGTAGCATTTCTTCGGCTAACTAGTTGTCACTACCATGAGCCTAACAGCATGCTGCATCATGAAACCCAATACTAACAAGTTACTAAAAAGATACTGCTTTTTGCGATCAACAAATTGGCAGCCACTTTCCATGAAATGGCAGCCTAAGAGCGATATTCCCTCGGCAACAAGAAGCATCAGCATTTTGGTAATCCACTAGTCGTCACTAGCATTAATCCAATATATATAATAACATGTTGGACCACCAACCCCGATGCTACTAATGAAGATCTGCTGCATTTAGCTGCCCAAAAATGGCAGTCTAAGGATGGCAATCCCTCAGCAGCAAAAAAGCACCAGTTGTCACTCGCATCAGCCCAACAGCATGTTGGATCACTAAACCTTATAATAGCCAGTTGTTGAAAATCTTCTGTTTCTGCTTTCCATCAAATGACAGGTGGTTCCCATAACATTGCAGCTTAGGGATGCATTTCATGGCATTTAGTGACATTTGGCAGGTAGCAATAAGCGGTAGCATTTCTCCGGCTAACTAATTATCACTACCATGAGCCTAACAGCATGCTGCATCACCAAATCCAATACTAACAAGTTACTAAAAAGATACTGCTTTTTGCGATCAACAAATTGCCAGCCACTTTCCATGAAATGGCAGTCTAAGAGCGACATTCCCTCAGCAACAAGAAGCATCAGCATTTCAGTAACTCACTAGTCGACACTAGCATTAATCCAATATATATAATAACATGTTGGACCACCAAACCCGATGCTACTAATGAAGATCTGCTGCATTTGGCTACCCAAAAATGGCAGTCTAAGGATGGTAATCTCTCAGCAGCAAAAAAGCACCAGTTGTCACTAGCATCAGCCCAACAGCATATTGGATCACTAAACCTTATAATAGCCAGTTGCTGAAAAGCTTCTGTTTCCGCTTTCCATCAAATGACAGTTTATTCCCACAACATTGCAGCTCAGGGATGCATTTCATGGCATTTTGTGACATTTGGCTGGTAGCTAAAAGCGATAGCATTTCTCCGGCTAACTAGTTGTCACTACCATGAGCCTAACAGCATGCCGCATCACCAAACCCAATACTAACAAGTTACTAAAAAGATGCTGCTTTTTGCGATCAACGAATTGGCAGCCAGTTTCCATGAAATGGCAGCCTAAGAGCGACATTCCCTCAGCAACAAGAAGCATCAGCATTTCAGTAAGTCACTAGTCGTCACTATCATGAGTCCAATATATATATAATAACATGTTGGATCCCCAAACCCGATGCTACTAAAGTTCATAAAGATCTGCTGCATTCCGCTGCCCAAAAATAACAGTCTAAGGATGACAATCCCTCAGCAGCAAAAAGCACCAGCTGTCACTGGTGCTTTGGGCATCAGCCCAACAGCATGTTGGTTCACTAAACCTTATAATAGTTGCTGAAAATCTTCTGTTTTCGCTTCAAATCAAATGGCAGCTTATTCCCATCACATTGCAGCTTAGGGATGCATTTCATGGCATTTAGTGACATTCGGCGGGTAGCAATAAGCGGTAGCATTTCTCCGGCTAACTAGTTGTCACTACCATGAGCCTAACTGCATGCCGCATCACCAAACCCAATACTAACAAGTTACTAAAAAGATGCTGCTTTTTGCGATCAACGAATTGGCAGCCACTTTCTATGAAATGGCAGCCTAAGAGCGACATTCCCTCGGCAACAAGAAGCATCAGCATTTCAGTAACTCACTAGTCGTCACTATCATGAGTCCAATATATATATAATAACATGTTGGACCCCCAAACCCGACGCTACTAAAGTTCATGAAGATCTGCTGCATTCCGCTGCCCAAAAATGACAGTCTAAGGATGACAATCCCTCAGCAGCAAAAAGCACCAGTTGTCACTGGTGCTTTGGGCATCAGCTCAACAGCATGTTGGTTCACTAAACCTTATAATAGCCAGTTGCTGAAAAGCTTCTGTTTTCGCTTCCCATCAAATGGCAGCTTATTCCCATCACATTGCAGCTTAGGAATGCATTTCATGGCATTTAGTGACATTCGGCGGGTAGCAATAAGCGGTAACATTTCTCCGGCTAACTAGTTGTCACTACTATGAGCCTAACAGCATGCTGCATCACCAAACCCAATACTAACAAGTTACTAAAAAGATACTGCTTTTTGCGATCAACGAATTGGCAGCCACTTTCTATGAAATGGCAGCCTAAGAGCGACATTCCCTCGGCAACAAGAAGCATCAGCATTTCAGTAACTCACTAGTCTTCACTATCATGAGTCCAATATATATATAATAACATGTTGGACCCCCAAACCCGATGCTAGGCAAGTTCATAAAGATCTGCTGCATTCCGCTGCCCAAAAATGACAGTCTAAGGATGACAATCCCTCAGCAGCAAAAAGCACCAGTTGTCACTGGTGCTTTGGGCATCAGCGCAACAGCATGTTGGTTCACTAAACCTTATAATAGCCAGTTGCTGAAAAGCTTCTGTTTTCGCTTCCCATCAAATGGCAGCTTATTCCCATCACATTGCAGCTTAGGAATGCATTTCATGGCATTTAGTGACATTCGGCGGGTAGCAATAAGCGGTAGCATTTCTCCGGCTAACTAGTTGTCACTACTATGAGCCTAACAGCATGCTGCATCACCAAACCCAATACTAACAAGTTACTAAAAAGATGCTGCTTTTTGCGAACAACAAATTGGCAGCCACTTTCTATGAAATGGCAGCCTAAGAGCGACATTCCCTCGGCAACAAGAAGCATCAGCATTTCAGTAACTCACTAGTCTTCACTATCATGAGCCCAATATATATATAATAACATGTTGGACCCCCAAACCCGATGCTAGGCAAGTTCATAAAGATCTGCTGCATTTCGCTGCCCGAAAATGACAGTCTAAGGATGACAATCCCTCAGCAGCAAAAAGCACCAGTTGTCACTGGTGCTTTGGGCATCAGCCCAACAGCATGTTGGTTCACTAAACCTTATAATAGCCAGTTGCTGAAAATCTTCTTTTTTTCGCTGCCCATCAAATGGCAGCTTGTTCCCATCACATTTCAGCTTAGGGATGCATTTCATGGCATTTAGTGACATTTGGCGGGTAGCAATAAGCGGTAGCATTTCTCCGGCTAACTAGTTGCCACTACCATGAGCCTAACAGCATGCTGCATCACCAAACCCAATACTAACAAGTTACTAAAAAGATGCTGGTTTTTGCGATCAACGAATTGGCAGCCACTTTCTATGAAATGGCAGCCTAAGAGCAACATTCCCTTGGCAACAAGAACCATTAGCATTTCAGTAACTCACTAGTCGTCACTATCATGAGTCCAATATATATAATAACATGTTGGACCACCAAACCCAAAGTGCCAAAAATGGCAGTCTAAGGATGACATTCCCTCAGCAGCAAAAAGCACCAGCATTTCGGCAACTGACTAGTTACCCCTAGCATTAGTTCAATAACGTCTACAATCACAAAATCCGATACAAGCAAGTTGCAAATAAGCAGCATCTCGTTTTAGGGGGAAAAAACTCCCGACCCAAAATGCAGTACCGACCTGATTTGAGGCTAGACCTCAAGAGCGTGTGCCTCGCCGGGGTTGTTATACTGGTGTAATCCACCCTCGGTAAATGTTGGTCGGAGCCGCTTCTCGGCATTATTCTACCGCCACCCGTGTGCTGACCGTAGCCGTAGCTCTGCGCTTGGCCGGTCAATCGGCCGCTCACCGACTGCATACCGCCGCCGGTTGACATACGGCGATTTCCGTTTGTCGGCATCACTGGACCCGTGTAGAACGAGTGTACCTGTATTATAATAGCATCGGGCGGAAAAAAAAACCAGTTATCACAACACCTTTTTTGGTTCACCGTAATACGACTTTATTTTTTATTCTACACGTGTTATCATCGAGACTGCCCCTCCCGATAAATAATAACAACCACCCTCCCCCCCCCCCCCCCCCAGTAGCTTTCGATGATGTAATTTTGATTTTTCCCTTTTTCTCTTCATTTTCGGAAATTTCTCATCGTCCGATTTTTCGGTAGATGATGACGGGAAAGCATCGGCAGAGACGGCCCTGTCTCGATGACAGCGACGCGGTAAACAGAGAGACACGATAAAAGGGTATGGAAGAAAATTATACGAGGATTCATATGAAGCTTTTTAGTATAGCGGGATTAACTGAAAAATTCACGGGTGACACGCCACATAGCAATACATAAATATACAATTTTTTTATCACTCTGAGATATTTGTATCCCTATGAAAATATATACATATATATATATATATGTGTGCATACATAAAGATGAGGATTTTTTTTTTTTCATGTATATACGATTTTATATACACACTGGGAGGTGAAAAATGAGCAGCAGATGTGAAAACTTGAATTGCCGTAACTCCGATAATTTTTTCGTTATTTCAATTGCACTTTTCCTTAGGCAATCAGACCGCCATTGAAGATGATAAATAGTGGGTTGTCTCGAAAAAGCTGAAGGTGACGGTCCGTCGACACGTCCACTGGAAAAGTTGACAGGTCGACCACGATATTTGGTTTTCGGAACTATATAACTTTATTTCAGATGTTTGAAAAAAATTATATTTTTAAACGTAATATTTGTACGTATATATTTGTTTCAATAACTTTTCTACTACACGCTCTTTCTTGCAAATTACGTTCCTCTGTATACTTATGAACTTATTATTGTATTTTTGAATGTAATATTTGTACGTATATTTTTGTTTCAATCATTTTTCTACATTCACGCTTTTTCTTCTCGCCAATTATTTTCCTCTGTATACTTATAAACGTATTATAATATTTTTTAATGTAATATTTAAATGGTACAAGACGATAAATCCTCTCACAAGGAACATCACTCAAGTGACCGCCCTCGATTTTGTTGAAAATAATAAATGTGATAAAGCATTGAAAGTATTGGACACGTATTTGTTTTTATCGGCGGAAAAACGGAAAACCGTCCCTTAGTTTTTTTTTTTCAATTCTTCTATAATGGTTTTTTTACCGCTTTACATTGAAGATTTTTTCTTTTTGTGTTATTCAGATCGGTGAACTGCTTGTGCATGAAAATGCAAAATCGACCCTCGAAGTGCCTTTCTTTTTGGGGGTAGTTTCGTGTCTAATAGTTCTTAAGGTACCCCTAGGCGAGGAAAAAGTTTTTGAAAGTTAAAAAAAATGTTAATAAAAAAAAGTCTCTTTATTGCAAAATGTATTCATTTTTTTCCGGAAAATTCAATCTTTTTGCTGTTTTTTTTATTGAACAGTTTATTTGTTATTAACAATTATCTGACGATTTTTAGGCACATTTTTGGAAAGTGAAAAATTTGCCTAAAAATCATCAGATAATTGTTAATAACAAATATAATACCAAATATAAATAACAAATATAATAATTCACGCTGCACAGCCGCCATTTTGAAATTAATCGCTTCAAAACAATTATTGTATACAGTCTTGTATACAATGATATGTATGATAAACACCCTTTTTTGTAATCTCGATTTATTTTGTAGTTTTTCTCCAAAAAAAAATCCCCAAAAAGCCTATTTTTTCGGCCTCTAGACTGGCCTAACCCCTTAATAAAAAAAATCTTAAAATAATTCGTAGATTTATTGAAAACTTTCAAACTTTAAAAACTTCCATAGCCGATATATTTTGACGCTGTTACGATTTTCGGAGTTTTGGTCTTTCGTGTGAAATTCTTTCGGAGTTTTTGATCTTCCGGGGTTGTATATTCTCGGAGTTTTGAGCGTTCTGATTATTCAAAGTTCGGAATTTCAACTCGGCTCTACGAGAGTTTTTTAAATACGATAAAGAGATCTACGTATGAAAATCATTGTTTAAAATATATACATATTCTGCTCAATCTTAAACACTCATTTATGTATACAAAAAATATATATGTATGTATGTGTATATATATATATATATATATATGTATGTATGTATATTGTATATTTGATATCAAACATTACTTATTATTATTACGAGATCTATAGCAGTATCAAGAAGATTTGTGTTATCTTTACCTTCGTGAAATCCTGGTTAATATCAATGTAGCATTGTCATTGAGAACTAATTAGTGATTAAAGTTTCACGTCGACACGGGTATAGCGCGCGTTGGCCGGCCGACCGACGTCACTATGTCCGCGTCGTTCGGAAGCTTATTAACGTTTCTCTCTAAGAAAACGACGCATCTCTCGATCGTAAGAGAATGAAAAAAAAAATTATCAACGTCTCGCTCAAACGCATAATATTTTTGTTTTTTTTTTGGTTTTTTTTTTGGTTTTTTAATAAATGATTGATACCTATCCGGTGCGTGGAATCCGAACGGCTCGGACACGGTCAGAAAAAGTGTTGGCCGGCTGACCCCTCGGGATCGTGCATCGTTTATGTACATATATATTTTCCGTTAATTTAATTGTCAATATTTGTTCGATTGAGCACGGATACACACTGGACAGATTATAGCTGGGCAGTTGTAGTTAATTATACTAATATTATTATTATTGCATTATTATTGCAATTTTTTTAACTGAAACGTACGATCAGGAGGACCAGGGTACGTGGCCAGAATTTTTATTTATAAAATTTTTCGTAATTACGTTGCGAAAAATATTTTCAGGATTAATTTTTGAGAATAATTAGTCTTTTGCTTATTTCCAATTTTTTTCTTTTTGTAGGGTTCAGGGGGCAGACACCTTCAACATCGTAAATAAATGTTGAATTTTTTTTTCCAATATATGAGGGTGAAATATTTTGAGAATATGGTGGCAAAGTTCCGAAACGAAATTCACCGATTCACTAGACTTTTTTTTAAATTTTAACATTTTTCATCGTGACCATTTTCCATATGCTGAAAACTTTTTGCAAAAACAATTATTTTCGGCGATTTTTGTTTATCGAAAAATATTTTTGGTAAATATTTACAAGTGGGGCTCCGGCTAGAAATTTAGAAATTTAGAGCGTTTAGAAATTTTGTAGTCGATGTATTTCAGGGCACTTTGTTTATAATATTTAAGTCGGGGAAAGACAATTTCAACCCTTATTTCAACCCCCAAACGCTTTTTTTATTTTTTAAAGGTATGGAGGAAACGGGTTTAGTGACATCAAGTGGGTCAAATGACATGGGTCCCAAACAAACCCAAACAAATAAGAGCAAACATACAGAAAACGTATTTCAAAAATCGAATATTTTTCGGAAATATATTTTTTTTTCTTAATAAAATACCCCTCCCCCATCATAAAAAACATAATTTCATACTGGAGAGTAGGCCCGAACACGTGAAAAAAAATTTGGAGCCGATTAGGCCTGGAGCCCCACTTGTAAATATTTACCCAATTTTTTATTCGAACATGTACCATTTTAGTCGAAATCGATATTTTTCTTCGTACTTCGGAGGCAAAACTGATCCGAAACTCGAATTGTTTTGAATATTCGTTTTAGGTGAAAAAAATTGGAGAACGCTTGCCGGACGCAGAGGACTATAAAAAAAAGTGACTCACTTCATTCAGCTTCAGCGCTACGATTTTGTTACAAACTTGTGAAAAAAAATTGTAAAGATACTTGAAGGTTTATAAAATAAAAGCCACCAAAGGGAATTTTAATTCTATCAACGGGGCATCCATAAAAAAGTCGAAATTCCCTTTTTTCCGAGCTCTAGACTGGTAGTCCCCCTTAAACGCTCTTTTCTCAAAACTGTATTTTCCGAAACTAGCGTAAGCGATAAAGATTGCTGCTCGAGACTGTTAAAATTTTACACACATTTTTCCAACAATATTACGTTGTGCTTGACCCTTCAAATTGGGAAAAGTTATTTGCAAAAAGTATTTTTTTTCAATGTCGAACTGAAAATTATTATGGAAAATTCAAAAAAAAATGTTGGAAATACCATTTTTTTAAGTTTTTTTTTAAACTTTTTTTTATTCACGCACATCATGTGAATGTTAATAATGCCGCAAAATTGGACAGTTTTGTTTTCGTACGAAAGAAAAAAAATGCACTTATTTTCAGTTGCTTGAAGGTAGTTGCCCCCTTAATTCTGTGTTCTGGCACCTCATTGGGTGATCATCTGAGTGACGATGGTGGCGAATTTTTTGCCCAAATTTGACTTTTTCGCTTGTTACAGCGATTATTGAACTCCAGTACTCCAAGCTCCATAATCTTTACCAAAAGACCTCCGCACACCGGTCCACCCGCGCACGACAATCTCGACATTTGTGTCGTCCCTTTTCACCCACCCCCTTTTTTGGCTCTTTTTACATTATTTCGTGTCAACAGCGAGGCGTTCGGTTTCGGTGAGTACAGAGGGCAAACAAGTGATTAACGGTGCAGACAGATGTAAAGGGTGCTCGATCCACAATCGCCTAGGACATCTAGACCTACCGGACAGCCAGACCGGTTCGAACGATCGCCTCGTTGCCCTTCAAATGGCCTCAGCCATGACAAAATGGCGTCAGCGTTGACAAAATGGCGTCAGCAATGACAAAATGGCCTCAGTGATTCCAAAAGGCGTTAGCCATCACAAAATGGCGTCAGCAATGACAAAATGGCGTTAGCAACGCTAAAATGGCGTCAGCAATGACAAAATAGCGATAGTAATACCAAAATGGCGTCAGCAATGAAAAAATGGCGTGAGCGACGCTAACATGACATCAGCAATGACAAAATGGTGATAGTAATGCCAAAATGGCGCCAGCTATAACGAAATGGAGTCAACGATGCCAAAAAGCGCGAGCGATCACCAAATCGCGTCAGCGTTAACAACATGGCGTCAGCAATGACAAAATGGCGTTAGCAACGCTAATATGCCGTCAGCAATGACAAAATAGCGATTGTAATACCAAAATGGCGTCAGCAATGACAAAATGGCGTTAGCAACGCTAAAATGACGTCAGCAATGACAAAATGGCGATAGTAATGCCAAAATGGCGTCAGCTATGACGACATGGAGTCAACGATGCCAAAAGGCGTTAACCATCACAAACTGGCATCAGTGTTGACAAAATGACGTCAGCAATGACAAAATGGCGTTAGCAACGCTAAAATGGCGTCAGCAATGACAAAATAGCAATAGTAATACCAAAATGGCATCAGCAATGACAAAATGGCGTTAGCAACGCTAAAATAGCGTCAGCAATGACAAAATAGCGTTAGCAACGCTAAAATGGCGTCAGCAATGACAAAATAGCGATAGTAATACCAAAATGGCCTCAGCAATGACAAAATGGCGTTAGCAACGCTAAAATTGCGTCAGCAATGACAAAATGGCGTTAGGAACGCTAAAATGGCGTCAGCAAGGACAAAATGGCGTTAGAAACGCTAAAATGGCGTCAGCAACGACAAAATGTCATGCGTCAGCAATGACAAGATGGCGTTAGCAACGCTAAAATGGCGTTAGCAATGTCAAAATGGCGTTAGCAACGCTAAAATGGCATCAGCAATGACAAAATGGCGATAGTAATATCAAAATGGCGCCAGCTATGACGAAATGGAGTCAACGATGCCAAAAGGCGTTAGGCATCACAAAATTGCGTCAGCATTGACAAAATGGCGTCAGCAATGACAAAATGGCGTTGGCAACGCAAAAATGGCGTCAGCAGTGACAAAATAGCGATAGTAATACCAAAATGGCCTCAGCAATGACAAAATGGCGTTAGCAACGCTAAAATTGCGTCAGCAATGACAAAATGGCGTTAGGAACGCTAAAATGGCGTCAGCAAGGACAAAATGGCGTTAGAAACGCTAAAATGGCGTCAGCAACGACAAAATGTCATGCGTCAGCAATGACAAGATGGCGTTAGCAACGCTAAAATGGCGTTAGCAATGTCAAAATGGCGTTAGCAACGCTAAAATGGCATCAGCAATGACAAAATGGCGATAGTAATATCAAAATGGCGCCAGCTATGACGAAATGGAGTCAACGATGCCAAAAGGCGTTAGGCATCACAAAATTGCGTCAGCATTGACAAAATGGCGTCAGCAATGACAAAATGGCGTTGGCAACGCAAAAATGGCGTCAGCAGTGACAAAATAGCGATAATAATACCAAAATGGCGTCAGCAATGACAAAATGGCGTTAGCAACGCTAAAATGGCGTCAGCAACGCTAAATGGTCGTCAGCAATGACAAAATAGCGATCGTAATGCCAAAATGGAGTCAGCGATGACAAAATGGCGTTGGCGATGACAAAATGGCGTCAACAATGACAAAATGGCGCTAGAGATGAGAAAATGGCGTCAGGAATGCCAAAATGGCGTCACATTGGAGACTTCTATTAAATTTCTACAATCGGATGGAAGCAAATCGAGATCGGATAGAATGACACGATGACGATCGTTCGAACTGGCGCGAGCTGCGATCAACGAAACTTTCACTCGTCCAGGGCACCAAGTCCCGAGTGCGCTTCACTTACTTTCTCGGCGAGGCTCTCGAGGGTCTTAGGATAGCCCCTCTCGTAGGGCTGAAAGTGTTGGGTCGTCGAGGGCTTGGGCTGGTGCGTGATGACCGGCGGTGGCGGCGGCTGATATGACCAGTGACCTTCCGGTCGCGAATTGTAGTAGAGGTCGCCGTTGCTCGAGCCCAGGTCCTGGCTCGAACCCAAGCCCGTGAGGCCCAGCCTCGAGCGGGACGGCAACATCTCGCGCCCGTCGCCCCTCCGTCGATTGCTGTCCCTGCTGTCAATAACGATTTTTTGTCTCGCCTTCTCTGCTCTTTGTGAGATTGAGGCTTCCATCGTTGGTACCCAATGGAAGATATTTCTAATTGCTTGAATTGTGGTGGGTTGAGGCTCGCAACGGTGGAATGCAATGACATTTTTTTTCTTTATCGCACTGCCGGAACCTTTGGGCTTCGTTTGGGATAGGAAAATCTCTAAAACGGTCCTGGGGAAGTATCCCCAGGGATCCCCATTTTAGGGATCTAAGTGAACCCACATGGGGAAAGGAGAATTTTTTATGGTAGGAGCGAAAAGAAGGGATAAAGGGTAGAAGAACTTTGCATTCCAACGAGTGCAAACTTCAACACCAGACTCGAAATCCTTTTCGCTGATTTTGCCTACGAAAATCACTTAATGATTTTTTAAACTTGTTTTTAGAGATCTACAATATGAATCTGCAGCAATGTTATTGTATGATCGCAATTGTTATAAAAATTAGTATATAAAAAAGAAATTTCGTTGCTTTTCAACGATGGCAAATTTCATAACCAGGCTCAAATTTCTTTTCGACGATCACGTATAGAAAAATTCTTCAACGACTTTTTAAAAATACTTATTTTGAGATCTACAGCATGAATCTCCGAAAAAAACATTCTTTTTCATTTCATAATCCATTTGTTGATAACAAATTCTTAGAGTTGTTTTCTTCGTGGAAAATCGGACTTTTTTCTTAAGGGGAACTTTGTCCTTGAAATTTAGCGGGAGATTAGCGGTAATTATAAACACATTTGTGTAAACACATTACAAAACTTTAAGGGGTAAGGCCACCGTAAATTTTTTGAAAAATCGATTTTTTTTTATTGGCTTAAAAAATAGTTTAAACCCTCTAGTTTAAAAATAGTTTAAATCCTTTTAACTTCTTTTTTAAATTTTTTCCAATAAAAAACTATTCGCAAAACTTTAAACGCGTTTTTCTCGAAACATGGTTTTTCAAAATGGCACGCAGCATAACTCGAACAATTTTCATATTTTTTACTTGAAATTTTAACCAGATGTGAACATTTACATTATCTTGAGAATGTCGATCGGAATTTTCAAGAACTTTATTTATTGATTTTTTATTAACAAAAAACTTGCCATTTTTTTCGTCAAAAATCAATTTTTTTTTTCAAACGCACGCCAAATCCACAAAAATTGATACTTTTTAAAATCCGATCGACATTCTCTAGCTATAGCCCTCTAGATTAATGGTTTTTTTTTGTTCTAGATTCAAAAGTGCACCAGTGGTGCTGCGTGCCGCGGAGCCCTGGAAGCAAAACATGTCCCGGGAAGATAGCTGTGGAACCGCCATTTTGTTTTTTTTTTACTGTAAAAAAATTTTATAATAAAGTTTAATGTATGCCCGATAACACCATTAAAAGTTTTTTTTCAAATACCTTCAATTTCGGGAGCAAAAAATTAGTGAAAAAACCTTTTTTTTTGGGCCGTTACAGTGGCCTTACCCCTTAAACGCGTTTTTCTCGAAAACACGTTTTTAAAAATGGCTGACATTCTCCTGACCGCTGTAATTGACATATCGACCTGAAATTTGGAGAGCATACTCAGAAAATATGTTTTCACGGAATGACGGATCGTTTTTTCGATAGATACATTTTTGCATTTATTATTTATCTTTTCATGCGAAAAAAAACGCGAAAATTCGATTTTTTTTTAAATTGCCGCCATTTTCCGAAATTTGTACTAAACGAAAAACCCATCCGTCATTCCATGACCAAAGGGTCACAGATTGATAATATGCTTTGAATTTGTGTTTCAGATCAACAAAGAGGGGGGCAGTGATGTCAGCCGTTTACCTCCCGCGATTTGAGGACCTGTTTTCGCGGAGCTGCAACGGCCGCCATTTTGGTTTTTTTTCAAAAAAAAATTTTTTGACGTTCTGTATATCATGAATAAAAGCAAGAAAAAAGCCGCACTCAAAAAGCTTTACTCGTTTCCTTTAAAAAAAAATAAAATGTAAACACCTGAAATATGGCACTCCAAGGACAAAGTCTCCCTTAAACTTGCCATTTTGTAATTCCCAAATTTCAAAAAAGTCACATTCATAAATTCAGTCATATTGAAAGTTTGTTCCAAGTGAATTGATCACCAGTTCGAATATCAAGCAATAGTCTATCGGGTGAAGATACAAACAAATGACGGAAAAATTGCTTTTGTAGGAGCAAACGATTTTCCTCGAAAGCGAAGCTTCCTGTATAGGCGGAAGCAAAAAAAGCGAGCCCTAGTTAGCAGCGAGCCGGAAAAATGGGAATTTTCCTCGCTTTCTCATACGTGAAATCGAGAGTGCACGTTATATAGCAGAGATTATAAGGCACGGTTTAACGATCGCTTATACCTGATGTGATTGCTGGTCGCGTGATCGCTCTCGTCCTCATTGAGCTCCCGCTTTATCACAACGACCGGTGGTGCCTTGTGCTCGTTCTGACGACTGTGCGACACAGGCTGATGAGGGCCGTGCCTCGTCGCCAGTACCAATCGCCTCGGTATCGACATTATTATTACCACATCGTCGAGGCTCATGTGCGTCACGTCCACGAGATTCACAGCAAGAATTTCGTCGCCGACCTGTCAAAGGTTTTTTTTTTCTTTTTTTTTTTTTCATTTCACAAATTTCATCTTGTTCATCGTCAAAAATTGAATTTATTTTGCGTCAAATTTATACATTTTCGTAGTCGTTCAATTTAAAATCACTTATACGCATTTATTTTTCGTTACAACTCGAATTTGTCACGCGGTGAATAAAAATTAAATTTTTGTCATTTTTAGTTCTTTTTCGTTGCATTAAAAGTCATTTTTTGTCAAAATTTTAATCAATTTTTATCTGCGAATTTAAATTGAGCTGGACGGTTTCGTGAAAAAAATATAATTTATCGTTTCATTATAATGAACTTTTTTGAATTTATTTTTCGTCATAATTCCAATTTCTTATTCGGCGAATTATAATTCACTTTTGGCATTTTTTTTTCTTTAAAGGAAAATTCATTTTTTGTCTCGATTCAATCTTTTTTTTTTTTCACAAATTTCATCTTGTTCATCGTCAAAGATTGAATTGATTTTTCGTCAAATTTATACATTTTCGTAGTCGTTCAATTTAAAATCACTTACACGCATTTATTTTTCGTTACAACTCGAATTTGTTACGCGGTGAAAAAAAATTAAGTTTTTGTCATTTTTAGTTCTTTTTCGTTTCATTAAAAGTCATTTTTTGTCAAAATTTTAATCAATTTTTATCTGCGAATTTAAATTGAGCTGGACGGTTTCTTGAAAATTATATAATTTATTGTTTCATTATAATGAACTTTTTTGAATTTATTTTTCGTCATAATTCCAATCTCTTATTCGGCGAATTATAATTCACTTTTGGCATTTTTTTTTTTCGTTAAAGGAAAATTCATTTTTTGTCTCGATTCAATCTTTTTCTTTCATTTCACAAATTTCATCTCGTTCATTATCAAAAATTGAATTTATTTTGCGTCAAATGTATACATTTTCGTAGTCGTTTAATTTAAAATCACTTATTCGAGTTCATTTTTCGTTACAACTTGAATTTGTTACGCGGCGAATAAAAATTAGTTTTTGTCATTTTTAGTTCTTTTTCGTTGTATTAAAAGTAATTTTTTGTCAAAATTTTAATCAATTTTTATCTGCGAATTTAAGTTGAACTGGAAGGTTTCGTGAAAATTGTATATTTTATTGTTTCATTATAATGATCATTTAAAATTTTATTTTTCGTCATAATTCAAATTTCTTATTCGGCGAATTATAATTCACTTTTGGCGAAAATTTGAATAATTTTTTTCGTTGAAAGAAAATTCATTTTTTGTCTCGATTCAATTTTTTTTCTTTCATTTCACAAATTTCATCTCGTTCATCATCAAAAATTGAATTTATTTTCCGTTAAATTTATACATTTTCGTAGTCGTTTAATTTAAAATCACTTATTCGAATTTATTTTTCGTTACAACTCGAATTTGTTACGCGGCGGATAAAAATTAATTTTTTGTCAATTTTAGTTATTTTTCGTTGTATTAAAAGTAATTTTTTGTCAAAATTTTAATCAATTTTTATCTGCGAATTTAAATTGAACTGGAAGGTTTCGTGAAAATTGTATATTTTATTGTTCCATTATAATCAACTTTTTAAAATTTATTTTTCGTCATAATTCAAATTTCTTATTAGGTGAATTATAATTCACTTTTGGCGAAAATTTTACTTATTTTTTTCGTTGGAGAAAAATTCATTTTTTGTCTCGTTTCAAATTTATTTTTCCTGCCACGTCAATTGGCATCGAACTTCTCGTAAAATTTATATTTATTTGTCTCGATTAATTTTTTTTCAATTATCTGCCCTCAAAATCCGAATTCACCCTTTGCAGAATAAAAATACATTTCTCGTGGAATAAAAATCCATTTTTATGAGAATTGAAATTCATTTTTCGACGAATAAACATTTATTTTACGAGGAACAAAAATTCTTCTTTGGAGGAATAAAAATTCTTCTTTAGTTCAATTTAAAAAACCATCTTTAATTGAATCAAAATTGACATTGAGTTTTTCGTAACATTTTTTTTTTTTTGATAATTGAAACTGACTTGGTCAATTCAAAATTCATTGACTTAATTCAACGTAAAATGCATTTCCGTCAAAATTGAAATTCGTTTTTCTTACAATTCAAATTAGAATTGAGTTCTTTTTCTGAAAATCGAATTTTTCGTAAAAATTTAAATTCATTTCTCGCCGAAAACAAAATTACGATCAAAATTAGCTACGAAATAAAACCCGAAAATAATGATATTGCAAACCGACCTTTAGGCATCCACTGTTGTAAACCGCGGATTCGATAGCTATCCTCGAAATGAAGACACCGTCATTTCTGTCGACCCCGTTGCCCTCGCGAATGTACAGGCCGAGCGTTTGTCCCGGTCTCTTAATTATCTCGACGAAATATATCGGGTGCTTAGGATCCTGGAGTGTGCGAATGAGGAAACGGAATAAGACATACCCATTATATATATATATATATATATATATATATATATATATATATATATATATATATATATATATATATATATATATATATATATATATATTTATTTATATTTATATTTATATTTATATTTATATTTATATTTATCTAAACGTAAATACGGCTAGGTCCAACAGGATTAATTTGTCAGGGTTCCGTTGAAATTTTAGTAGAATTCCCAGGCATCCAAAAATCACTGTTTTGTAATGTCGAAAAATAAACCGAAAAGAAAGAAAAAAACGCTTTTTGGATTTGAGGAAATCGACTAAATTTTGTTGGAATTAAAAAATGACCTTGTTCCACTTTTTATTGAAGGTGATTCTATGTATGTTCGCTTAGATATAACAGGGCAAACTTTTGCATCAACCAAAAAATTCAGTTCGCTAAATATTTCATATATTTCATTTTCGGGGTGAGTTAAAGGCAAAAGTCAACAAAAAGTTATATGCAAGAGTTCATTCAAATTTTGCAATGCCATCCAGCGGCAAAAGAGAACGAACTTTTGCATATAACTTTTTGTTAACTTTTGTTAACTTCTGCATATAATGTAAAGTGAGCGGCGAGGGGTGTACTCTATTTAGTCGATTCCTGTATAATAAATATTCGTCTAGATATCATGCGTTTAAATTTGAATAAAAAAAATATATATGTATAAGGGACATTCCACGTCAAATCGACCACTTTTAGATTCGGCCTCTTTCGATTTGGCTGAAATTTAAATATGTGATTGTTTGCTGCTAAAAACGCTTGGGTGATTGTTTTCAATTTTTTTTTACATGCTCATGATATGTGCTGAATGTATGAAAAAAATCGGAGTTTTTTTTCTTCAAATGCCCATAGCTTTCTAAAAAACTGACAAAATAAGATATTTTTTTTCCAATTTTCTTTGTTTTCAAATATACTTCATGAAAGAAATATTTAACAATTATTAAAAGTCATCCTCGATATCATTTTTTAGTTTTTTGGAAAAAAGAAAAAAAAATTTCAATTTTTGACATTTTTCATTGTCGATTTATTTTTCGTGACAAGAATATGGCAAATTTAGCGTTTTTCGCCCTAAGACCCACCGTGGTGGAATTTTTCTTTCTATTTGTTTACAATCGAATGTAAAAAATATATTGGTTGATTCAAATAAATGTCTGAATGCGGAGTGCCAGCGATGTATGAGATTGTTACAATTCTATAAAATATTGGAAAATTCTATATACGCAGATGTATCGATGAAATAATTAAGGGGGGATTGTCTTTTTTTTCGCAAAATTTACCGCTTTTTGGGAATTTTTTTGTGAAGAAAGTATACAACGGAAAACTTGTGAAACTTGGCATATAGTTTTATTGATATGTTTACTACATACAAAAAAAATTTTAAACAATTTCATCAAAAAATCCGCCTCCCACCCCCCTCGACGCGCGATGGTCCTTTTTTGATGGTGTGCACGATTTCTCAAAAACTATTCAACCGATTGCCTTCAAATTTGGACAGAATGCTCAGCTGACATCCTTTTATCGTTTGATGAAGCAAAAAAGCAATACGTTTAATAGTTTTTTATTTATAACAAAAAATCGATCAATTTTTTTCGAAAAATCGATACTTCAAGTTCAAAACGTCACCAAATCGTCAATTTTTTTTCCCTTCATCGAACGATAGCTATATGTGTCTAAAGTAAAATGCTTTTTGGGTTTTTGTTGCAGGATGAACGTGAAGGCTGTAATCGTGCACACCATCAAAAAAGGACCATCGCGCGTCGAGGGGGGTGGGAGGCGGATTTTTTGATGAAATTGTTTAAAAAATTTTTTGTATGTAGTAAACAGATCAATAAAACTATATGCCAAGTTTCACAAGTTTTCCGTTGTATACTTTCTTCACAAAAAAATTCCCAAAAAGCGGTAAATTTTGCGAAACAAAAAGACAATCCCCCCTTAAGCGATTGCTGCAACATCTTGATTTCGTACAAAAATATAATCAATAGAATGAATTATTTCTTTGCTACATCGAAACGAATATGTCATGAGAGTGTTTTTTTTGTACTCCGTACAATATCAAAAGTGCAATATCATGCAACTAGTATGAGATAGAGACAAGTGTACGTCATGATTGAAATATCAATAATGTGGATCCAAAATAATGGTATTTTTTGCCACAAAGTACAGGTGTCGTCTGTAGCAACGCATTTAGTCTTTGGTAGAAAAAAATAAAATATTCGATTAAATAAATGTTCATTGCAATCAAAAGAATATATTTTCTGAATTCGAGAAGTCATGTTTTTAATATGATTCTATGTGCACTTGCAAACATTTCTTGCTCGTTGGTTCAAATAAATGTACACTCACGAGAATTGCTGAAAATATTTGAAAAATCGCATGCAGTTCTTTGGAATAGGATAGAATTGTCAGAATAAAGTATTTGATCGAATTCGTTTTATTAAAAAAATTTTAAGTCTTTCAATTTTTTTTAAATCTTGAATAAATAGTGAGCATTTGAATGATCATCCACGATAATAGTGGAGAGAATATCAGATATCCAATGGAATATCTATGGAGAGAATATCAGAATTCAACTGATAAGAACAGATACTACACTTTGATCTTAGCCACAGACCAAGAATACTCTTTAGAGTTCCTCCGGCGTTTAAATAGGTTTTCAGTTCGCGCTACGCTTACGAGAAACGAGCGCGCGTGCGGCTTCTAGCGGTTACTACGAGAACTACGGGTTTCCTCACTCCCAGAGTTGGGCGTAATTCTATTTATAAATACGAATACAAATTTATTCACATCGTGATTTTCATGTGAATATAAATACAAATTTATTCATACTTCACTTATTGTAAATGCGAATACAAATACAATTGTATTCCCAAATATTCTGAACATACAAATAAATTAACAGAAAAAATTGTGAATATTCACAAAAAATGTAAATACTTATGAAAAATTCTGTGAATTAAACAAAAATTCACATCTAAATCTGTGAATGCAAATTTATTCACAAAAAATTGTAAATACAAAAAATTCAGAAAATAAATTGAGAATTTTTCGTATTTAAGACAAATTAAAATCAAATTCACAATGATAAGATTAAAATTTACACCAAAAGTGATTTCTTACGTACTTTGAGAGAAAACATTGCGTCGAGCAAAAACATTATAATGAGTTCAACCTTGTGTTGCGTTGAACACAATGTTTTCTCTCAAAATACGTAAGAACTCACTTGTGGTGTAAATTTTAATATAATTGTCGTGAATTCGATTTTAATTTTCTTCAACTTGAGGAAATTCACAATTCATGTTGTGAATTTTTTCATATTTATAATGTAATATTTGAAACTGACAACTTTTTTTGCAACAATTTATTTGCCTCGACGCAATGTTTTCTCTCAAAATACGTAAGAACTCACTTCTGGTGTGAAAATTTGAATCTAATCATTGTGAATTTGATTTTAATTTGTCTTAAATACGAAAGAAATCACAACTTAATTTGTGAATTTTTTTGTATTTACAATTTCTTGTGAATACGTTTGCATTCACAGATTTTGATGTGATTTTTTTTTAATTCACAGAATTTTTTGTAAATATTCACAATTTTTTCTATGAATTTATATGTATGTTCAATTTGTAAATTCACAATGATTTGTAATCATTGTGAATTTAATTTTAATTTGTCTTAAATACGAAAAAAATCACAACTTAATTTGTGAATTTTTTTGTATTTACAATTTTCTGTGAATGCGTTTGCATTCACAGATTTTGATGTGATTTTTTTTTAATTCACAGATTTTTTTGTAAATATTCACAATTTTTTCTATGAATTTATTTGTATGTTCAATTTGTAAATTCACAATGATTTGTAATCATTGTCAATTTAATTTTGTCTTAAATACGAAAAAAATCACAACTTAATTTGTGAATTTTTTTGTATTCACAATTTTTTGTGAATACGTTTGCATCCACAGATTTTGATGTGATTTTTTTTTAATTCACAGAATTTTTTGTGAATATTCACAATTTTTTCTATGAATTTATATGTATGTTCAATTTGTAAATTCACAATGATTTGTAATCATTGTGAATTTAATTTTTATTTGTCTTAAATACGAAAAAAATCACAATTTAATTTGTGTTTTTTTTTGTACTTACAATTTGTTGTGAATACGTTTGCATTCACAGATTTTGAGGTGATTTTTTTGTAATTCACAGGATTTTTTGTAAATATTCACAATTTTTTCTATAAATTTATTTGTATATTCAATTTGTAAATTCACAATGATTTGTAATCATTGTGAATTTAATTTTAATTTGTCTTAAATACGAAAAAAATCACAAATTAATTTGTGATTTTTTTTTGTATTTACAATTTTTTGTGAATACGTTTGCATTCACAGATTTTGATGTGATTTTTGTTTAATTCACAGAATTTTTTGTAAATATTCACCACTTTTTCTATGAATTTATTTGTATGTGCAATTTGTAAATTCACAATGATTTGTAATCATTGTGAATTTAATTTTAATTTGTCTTAAATACGAAAAAAATCACAACTTAATTTGTGAATTTTATTGTATTTAAAATTTTTTGTGAATACGTTTGCATTCACAGATTTCGATGTGATGTTTTTTTAATTCACATGATTTTTTGTAAATATTCACGTTTTTGTGAATATTCACAATTTTTTCTATGAATTTATTTGTGTGTTCAGAATATTTATGAATACAATTGTATTTGTATTCGTATTTACAATAAGTGAAGTATGAATAGATTTGTATTTATATTCACATGAAAATCGCGATGTGAATAAATTCGTGTTCGTATTTACAAATAGAATTACGCTCAACTCTGCTCAGACCTATAATTTCGGTGGCGCTCAGCCATGATTTGGTTGAATTTTTTCAACCAAATGCGCAAGAAACAAATTTTATTTCCGTATAATTTTTCAACCAATTCAGACATTTGCTTAATATTTTTCAATAAAAACACAATATTCATATTTTAACGAATAATGTACTTGAAAATCGATATCAAACGAGCGAAATTCAATTTTTCTCGTGTACTCGAATCAACAATATTCATGTTATGAATTGAAACGCTTTTTTTGTTTGTTGCAGAAAATGCATTCAAAACAATATAATTTGTTCGCGATAATTTTTTTGATAGTTTCAATAATATATTGTTCTCGGCTAACAATATATCTTTTGAATGAAAAAAAAAAACTTTTTATTTTGTCATGTTATTAAAGTCAATAGCGTTTTGTTTGGACTAATAAATCCGATTATTCACACCAACAATTTTAGAATTGAATCAACGAAATTTTAATTAATAACACCAATGATATTGGATCAATGATTTTTTTTCTCAGTGTGATGGTTGTGATTGGGACTGGTATTTGGGCATTGGAATTTCATTTTTGAACGTCACTTTTCGGGCTACCCTGTACACACAGTTAAGGGCGGGGTAAAGTATTAACATTTTTTTTTCATTTTTTTTTTTAAATTTTTTAAATGCATGCATAATATATCAAGAATATTGTGTTAAAATTTCAAGTCGATCGGAGTAAAATTGACGAAGTTATGAGTATTTGAGCGTCTATTGCTCCATGCCGTTCTCTTCTCTTCTGCGTTTTTCAAACCGTTTTTTCTGAGACTTGTCATATTTGAAGTCCGTGTGCACGATAACTCAAAATCTACTGGACCAATCGCTTTGAAATTTTGCACAGTACTTCTTCACATAATTCACCAGGTATTGTCGAGGGCTTTTTTGTTTTTTTTAATAATTACTGATTTTTCAACAACAAATTAGCCGATTTTTTTTAGCGAAAATCGGGTTTTTGGCTCCCAAGTGCAACGAAAAATCGAAAAATCGAAAAAAAAAAAAATCCTCCCGTCATTACCTCGAGAAACATCTCCTTTAACAAATGCATTTTGATTTTTTTGTTTCAAATGATTCTGTTGCGAGTTATGGTGCACACCGCAAACCAACTTTTTTTCGAGGCGCCTCCGGGGTTTAATTTTCACTCGCTCAATTTTGAATATTTTGCAATGCAAATTTAGGAGAATGTTGTTCAAATGTTACTTTATTATATGTAAATTTTTCAATAAACGAACACTATTCGTTACGCCAAAAAAAAAAATCTTAAAAACATGCCTTTTTCTCGCCGAATTAACTTTACCCCGCCGTTAAATCCCACCGAAGTGAAGCAAACATCGCAAACGGGCGTATAAATCGAGCTTACCTGAGCGGCGATAAATTTCTTGGCTGCCTCGGAGGCCTGTCTTCCCATTTGACGCGGCTCGATGACCCGCACGACCATCTCGCCGCGTCTGTCAACGGCCTCGAGGGCCGCTGCGGTCGAAGCGTCATGGTCGTTCTCGACTGTCTCGATCTGCTTGAAGATCTCGTTGCTTATACCGCTCACCTGCGAAAGACGGTCCCTCTACTTCAGGTATGGAGGAGCTTGCATGATTTTCTTCCCAAAAAATTCATTCGACGCTCCCGTCGTAACGCACCGCGCGATTAACTCGATCGTTCCAATACACATCGATATTTAGATCGATCATTTAAAAATCGAAAAAAAATTTCAATTCTGGGTGAAAAATCGGACATTTTTCAATTTTTTTTTTTTTTTTTTCGTACGTTACAGAGATGGCGGTCAAATGAATTTTCTGGCAAACGTCACGACTCTTAGGGTCGTGGATGTTGGTGGAAACGATTGTGGCTCTAAAACGAGAGAATCGTGTCCACATGGAAATGCTTGGAGGCCTGAATTGTTTTGTCACTATGTAATATTCATTATTTAAGGAGTACTTTGAGGATTGAAAAAATCGATTTTCTGCATTTTCTCAAAGTAAGGTAAATGTCCCAATTATTGAACACTGGAAGTACCTATGTCCCTATTATTGAACAGGCATGTCCCAGTTATTGAACACTCTCGAGAATTCTTTTATCGTTCTGAAAATATTATTTTGGGTACAATATTAAGAAATAAAAGCAAAATGAAACACTTAAATAATCTTTTGTTAATCAAGTATATCATTAATCATGTTAATCATATATATTTTGTAAAAATACAAAAATATATATTTAATCTCTTTTGACAAGTTTTTGGTTTATTCGCATTTGGTTTATTTTTGCTTTTCGACTCGAGCTTTATTTTATTTTTATTTTCAGGCTTCCTCGTTTTTATGTTCTGTTTTTGTTTGATTTTGTCCCAGCTTGGCTCCCTGAAATATCGAAGAGCAAAAAATATTGAACAGTACATTCGTATTTTTAGGTTACATTGAGGTTATATTCTCTTTTTACTTTTCTTTTTATGTTTATTGCACGAGAATACAAATAAAAAATAAATTTGACGATCTTAGAGTTATTATTAAAATAATAAAGGTAAGTTTATTCAGGAACTTGCAGTTTTTGTTTGAATAAATCCGATTCACACGATCTGTCACACGTAAAGGGACAACACCACTGTGACGGCTTCAAAAAATCGATTTTTTGAAAACCCTCTAGAAAAATCTAAAATACATTTAAGATTAAGATGCCGTTGGACCCAGGTCGAAAAAATAATTATTTTCGGAGATATTGAATATTTTGTGGAGCGGTGCAGCGCTCCGTGACGCTCGGGGTCCCGCGCAGCTGCGCGCCTCAGGGTCGGCAGGTATACCGGGCCTTTCCCAGGTCCTGCGGGTCTTTCCCAGGTATTCTTTTGTCTCCCTTCACAAAAACCGGCTATTGTTATAAATATAGTTTCGAAAAAAAGCCATAGGTGGCGATAATTGAAAAATGTTCAAGTCGTCAATCGTCAATCGTCGATATTGCAGCTGATATCGCGGTATTATTATTCAATGATGGCCTGAGAAGCCTCATGAAAGTTTTGGAGACGTTGGGGATAACTATCGGCCCAAATTGTTTCAATTTTTGCGTTGAAACCGACGCAGCGCGGATCGAGCTGGCGGAGCGCTCGCTCACAGACGCTGCAAAAGAGGCAAGAAGAGCCTCTACAAGTTCGAGAAAAGATGCTAGGGACAATGATTTGCTTCTTGAAGGCCAGCTATATGGTGCCGGCATCGCTGATTAAAGGTAAAATATTTTTTTTTTTCAATTTATCGCATAAATTAACAAACATAAAACTTTGAACGCGTTTTTCTCAAAACCACTTTTTTGAGTGCGGCACGCAGCAGAACTCGAGCAATTTTTATCCGATCAACTTCAAATTTGGACTGCGTCAATAAAACTAGATTATCTAAAGAAGTACATAGGATTTTTTCGATATCTCAATAATACAAAAAGTTATAGCCTATTTTCGACGAGAAATTTTGCTCGAAAATCGTCCTTTAATTTCAAAAGCGTGCCTATTTTTAAAAAATCAATATTTTTTCAAATCCCTGTGTACTTCTCTTCAAAATATCATATTATTAACGAAAACACTCGGTATTTTTTTTTCAGATCGACTTTGATGAGAGTTCTGCTGCGTGCCGCGAACCACTGCAGAGGCAACAGTACCTGACGCGGGAGCTTCTCCAGCGTCACCATGGGGCGTGAAAAATTTGAAAACTTTTTTATGTATCTTCAATAAACAACGAACAAAACAAAATTTTTTTTTTCGAATATCTCTTTTTTTCCCACAAAAAAAAATTCTTGAAAAATGGCAAAAAAACAGGGGGTCACAGTGGTGTTGTCCCTTAACTGTCTCGATGTTTTGATGGGTTTAATAACGACATTTTGGAGAATTCGAGTGTTCAATAATTGGGACACACTGCATTTCCTATGTCCCAATGATCGAACACCGTATTTTTGAAACAAATAATTAAATAAAAAATTTTCATAAAAATTGTTATTTGTAAGAAATTTTCTGAGGAACCTGAAACGCCTTTACTTTTTGAGATGCGACAGTTTTTTAATTTTTTGTGCCCTTACGCATGCAGCGGCGCGTCGTAGCAAAAACGATAAGCAGTTACCGCGATACGCCAAATCGTGTCACCGTTGCTGATTAAATAATTTTTGCTCTATTAATTAAAGCTTTTTTTGCACAAGTAAGGTAACATTTCGATAGCTAAAAGTTCCATATATGTAATGAGATTTTTATAAATACGAAAATGCATGCAGGTGAATGAGAAATAATAAAAATACAAGATAGTGTTCAATAATTGGGACCTGTTCAATAATTGGGACATTTACCTTATACATAACCAACAAAATATTTGAAAAAAAATTCAAGTTGCAATATTGAAAGTTGTCCAACTTAGAGACGATTTAGTGAGAGCGGGTAGCGCAATGATTGACTTATACTAAAACTCTCAATCGCATTTTTCTTAAGGGGTTACCCCCACTTGCGATTTTGAAAAAATCGATTTTTGTTTTATTGCATTTTTTTGAAGTATAAGTATCTGAGAATATGTCCTGAAAATTTCAAGTCGATCCGAACAAAATTGACTGAGATATGAGCGTTGAAAGAGAAGAATCCGTTGTGTAAACGACCGGAAATCGAAACTTAAAGGGCGGGGTAAAGTATTTAAATTTTTTCTTTCATTTTTAAAAAAATTTTAAATGAATGCATAATATATCAAGAATATTGTGTTAAAATTTCAAGGCGATCGGAGTAAAATTGACGAAGTTATGAGTATTTGAGCGTCTATTGCTCCATGCCGTTCTCTTCTCTTCTGCGTTTTTCAAACCGTTTTTCTGAGACTTGTCATATTTGAAGTCCGTCTGCACGATAACTCAAAATCTACTGCACCAATCGCTTTGAAATTTTGCACAGTACTTCTTCACATAATTCACCAGGTATTGTCGAGAGCTTTTTTGTTTTTTTTTAATAATTACTAATTTTTCAACAACAAATTAGCCGATTTTTTTAGCGAAAATCGGGTTTTTGGCTCCCAAGTGCTACGAAAAATCGAAAAATTGAAAAAAAAAAAATCCTCCCGTCATTACCTCGAGAAACATCTCCTTTAACAAATGCATTTTGATTTTTTGGTTTCAAATGATTCTGTTGCGAGTTATGGTGCACACCGCAAACCAACTTTTTTTCGAGGCGCTACCGGGGTTTAATTTTCACACGCTCAATTTTGAATATTTTGCAATGCAAATTTAGGAGAATGTTATTCAAATATTACTTTATTATATGTAAATTTTTCTATAAACGAACACTATTCGTTACGCCAAAAAAAAATCTTAAAAACATGCCTTTTTTTCGCCGAATTCACTTTACCCCGCCGTTAAACGCGTTTTTCTCAAAATGGCATTTCTGAAGTCGGTGAGCAAGATTACGCGAACACTAATGAACCGATCTTCTTGAAATTTTGCAGGCTTATTTAATACATAAAAATGTAGTCTTTAATCGTTCGATTTTTTTTTCGAAAAAAATGGCCGTTTTATAGCCAAAAAACGGCCGTTTTTTTTCGTTAAAATCGAACCATTAACTTTGACTGTCCGCCATTTTATGAAAAATGAATATTTTTTAAAATCCTTCGATTAAAGACTAGTTTATACTTATATTTGACTAAATCCATCCGCATTTTTTTTTAAGATGATCCACTTCGCCGCAATGTTGGTCACCACAAGCCGTGTATATAAAAACATTATTTCATTGACAGCCACTTGCCACTAAACAATGTAATATTTTTCAACAAAAAAAATACTGAAAGTTCTTCAAGATGTGTTCTTTAAGATGTTATATTGATCGATTAAAAAAGTTTTGTAGTTTTCTTTAAAAAAATTCATGAAAAAGGCCTTTTTTGCGCTACAAGTGGGGGTAACGCGCACTCTAGAGGTCGAAAAAATAGGCTTTTTGGGGATTTTTTTTCTCAGAAAAACTACAAAATAAATCGCGATTACAAAAAAGGGTGTTTATCATGCATATCACTGACTGTATACAATAATTTTTTTGGAGCGATTAATTTCCAAATGGCGGCTGTGCAGCGTCTATCTCAAAACTGCATTTTTTAAGTCGGCCGGAAACATAATTCAGACAATTTTCAACCGATTCACTTGAAATGATGAATATATCTTGAAAAATACATTGTCTATGGAAGTACGTAGGATTTTTTTTATATTGCATAGTTCATTTGTTATTAACAATTATCTGACGATTTTTTAGGAAAGTTTTTGGAAAGTGAAAAATTTCGTCAGATAATTGTTAATAACAAAAGAAATATGCAATATAAAAAAAATCCTACGTACTTCCATAGAAAAATTAATCGCTTCAACAAAATTATTGTATACAGTCACT
This sequence comes from Ophion obscuratus, assembly GCA_964007375.1. Lineage (NCBI taxonomy): Eukaryota > Metazoa > Arthropoda > Insecta > Hymenoptera > Ichneumonidae > Ophion > Ophion obscuratus. Next base: position 72,078,611 of record OZ023313.1, on the reverse strand, counting down.
GATGCATGATAAACACCCTTTTTTGTAATCGCGATTTATTTTGTAGTTTTTTCGAAAAAAAATTCCCAAAAAGTCAATCTTTTCGGCCTCTAGAGTGGCCTAACCCCTTAAAACGACTTTTCTCAACCTGGCCAGTATAATAACTCTAGTTAATAATTGTCCGATATTCAATTTATGAAAACCGAAATTTCCGTAATTGCGGTAACTATCGTTGTACGTAGCCTTTTTTTCGTTGCTATTCAGTATTTTTCAACCCCCGAATACGAGTAAAAATTTCGCCAAAATTACACTTTTTTTTAACAACCCCCATTTTGTGAATTTTTTCCTCCGAAAAAAAGGCTACGTACAACGAGAAGTACATGTATATTTTCTCTACGTATAAAAGAAAAGTTTGCTTTTGTGAGGTAAGCACTAATTAAAGAAGGGATTTTTCGAAATTCAACCCTCAAGGGGAGAAATGAAGCAAAGTTTGTATGGAAATTTAAAAAAATCTGCTCAGAGTTACTTAAAATTTGGTATTCGTCCTTTTTCACACAATTAATGAAACACGTATTTCAGCGTTTTTTAAAATTCAACCCCTAAGGAGAGAAAAGGGGTGGCAAAGTTTGTATGAAAAATAAAAAAAATATGGTCAGAAGAATTACTTGAAACTTGGTATTAAAGCTCTTCAACGAAATTAATAAAACACGTATTTAAGCGTTTTTAGAAATTCAACCCCTAAACGAAAGGGGGTGGCAAAGTTTGTACGAAAAAATAAAAAAATCGGGTCAAGTTTGCTTGAAACTTTGCATTACTGCCCCTAGACACAAGTAATGAAATTTCCGCATTTTTGGAAATTCGATCCTTAAGGGGAAACGGGGGTAACAAAGTTTGTATGGTAAAATAAACATCTGTTCAGATTTACTTGAAATTTATTATTAATGCTCATCAACACAATTCTACGTGTTGCTTAAGGGGGAATAAATTTTAACTGTAGCTTCTTGACAACATTTTCTAGTCCAGTACGTTGGAATTTTTCGATGAGTTGATTTTTTTACGCTTTTTTTCATATTGACGCCATTTTTTTAAATCAATATTTTGAAAAAAAACCCCTACGTACTGGACTACTTTTTTATATCTACTTTCAAAATATTTTTCGTTTTTTGTTCTAGCTTGAAAATTATGACCTGTGCGAATACGCCGGTAGAGAACTACGAAAAAAAGGAGTTTTTTTTTCATCGACTACTGCGCCGCCATTTTGTTTCAAAATAATTTAAAAAAAATCTTTTACATTGATACTTATGCTAACATGTATAAAAAACCGAATTTAAAAATATTGTTTGGTTTTTCTTAAATAAATTGTCAAAAATGGCCCTTGATTTTGCCCTCACAAAGGTATATTCCCCCTTAATGAAACATTTCAGGAGGACATTGCATTGAGGAGCATTCGACACAAGTCTGCGCGAGCGAAGCCGCGGGCGGAAAACTAGTAGATTATAAAACTTTTTTTCAGGTCAACCAGTGTCGAGTTATCGGTCTGGCCGTTGGACCACATTTTTTATACAAAGGCTCTATTACCAGTACAGTCGTGCTGTCGCTGAAAAAGCCCGGAATCGGAAAAAATTAGAAGAAGGCTATTTTTTTGACAAGTATTTTTGTAGGTGCCGCGGGTGGTAAATTCACGTTTGCCTAAAAATCGGGGTGTAGGGTTCTTTTTTAGGGGATGAAAGGAGAAGGGGCTGTATTAATGCCTAACTACAACCCCTACGAGGTCGGCGCCGTGAGACAAAATGTACAGAAAAATCCGGGCTTTAATTTTGTCCACAGCGCCGAAGTTGTGGAAGTTCATTTTGGGGGTGAAAAAGTGGGGTGAATTTTTGGAAAATCAGTTTTAATTCAATAACTCTTTAAAAAAAAATCGTACACTTTTTGTTCAAATGGGAACGTTGTAGCCCTTGAAAAGACGCGTCGATCGAGTATTTGATCATCACTCTCCGATAATATCTTCACCCCCAAAAAAATGGTTAAAAAACAACAAAAAAATTGTTTATTGAATAACTCAGAAACAATTGATTTTTCGGGTATGGTTCAAATGTACGAATTGTAGAGAATAATTTTCTCTATATTTTCGTTTCTATGGATCACTCTTGAATTTTGACTTTCCAACCCCCCTCGGGGGTTGAAAATTCAAAATGAAATTCTGGGAAAACTATTGACCGCACGAATTCGCCGCCGTGCAAGAATTTGTAGCTTGAATCCTCAGCTACATTTTTGTCCAAAGCGCCAAACTCGTATCTCTTTAGTTTCGGTCAATAGTTTTCCCAGAATTTCATTTTGAATTTTCAACCCCTGAGAGGGGTCCGAAAATGCAAAATTTAAGGGTTGTCCATATGAACGAAAATATAGATAAAATTATTCTCTACATTTCGTACATTTGAATCATCCCCGAAAAATCGATGGTTTTCGAGTTATTCAATAAACAATTTTTTTGTTAATTCTCCAACAATTCTTTTGGGGGTGAAGATATTATTGGAGAGGGTTGATCGAATACTCGATCGACGCGTCTTTTCAAGGGCTACAACGTTTCCATTTGAACAAAAATTGTATGAATTTGTCCTAAAGAGTTATCGAATGAGAACTGATTTTTCAAAATTTCACCCCACTTTTTCACCCCCAAAATGAACTTCCACAACTTCGGCGCTGTGGACAAAATTAAAGCCCGGATTTTTCTGAACATTTTGCCTCCCGGCGCCGACCTCGTGGGGGTTGCAGTTTGGAATTAATCCACCCCCAACCCCTAAAAAAACCCTACACCCCGATTTTTAGGCAAACTTGGTTTTAACATCCGTGGCACCTACAAAATCACCTGTCAAAAAACTAGCCTTCTTCCAATTTTTTCCGATTCCAATATACAGCACGACTGCACCATACACCACAATAATGTAGTTAATTTTTATTTTTTTTAAATAAACATTTTCCCAAAACAAGTTCATCGTTTGCTCAATAAAGTATGTTTTTTTTTCAAATACCAATAAATAATCCACCAGACAAAAAAAATCGGGAAAAGCGACCTCCCACTATTGAATTGTGATGCTGATATTGAATTTGCATAGTATCACCACCCAGACGTCGAGACCGGAACTATCGGCAAAAAAATTTCGAGAGAATCTTTTCGTTGGTTCGACGATCGGAAAAACCGATAAGACGTTGGCTCGTTGCACGACCCATGTGGACATCTCGACTCTGTCTCGTTTTATGCTCGATACGGTGGCGTTTCGTTACCTTTCTGAAGTCCCCTTGGATCACCATCGGGGGTGGCTCCTTGGGGCGCAACTGGTTGGCTGGAGCTTGCCGACCAGGACTCGCGCTTATGTCCGTCACTTCTCCCCGGCCCTCCTGAAATTAACAACCCAAGCATGTGCCATTTAACATCGGGCGTATAAGAATTATCCATACGAAGATCGATTAAGGATCAATTAAGGTATCCTTCCAAGGGAAACCGAATAGTTGTTAATCCCCTTTACACATATATATATATGAGGCGTTCCATGTCAGATCAGCCAGTAAAAAAATATCCACAAATAACTTTGAAAAATCGAGTTACTTGATTGAAAAATATTCAACGAGTGTCGAAATTAAAAAAAAAATATCTGACGTTTTTTCTCATTGATTGCCATTTTTTAACATTTTTCCATTCAAATGGCTGTATCTTTGGCAGGATTTGACGTACTTACATTCGTAAAAAATGAAAATGTGCGTATTTTTATGGCCTTCCAGAAAAAAATTAATTAAGATTTTATTGAGCAAGGAGAACGTCAGTTTTAGGGCAAAATATGCAAAAATATTTTTTTTCTCAAGGAAAAACACTCGCTATTTTATTTTTTTACATTTCCCCGAATTGTGAATACGAAAAACGAATTTTTGGTATTTTTCATATTATGGGATTCCTAAACACCGTGAATTAACAGCTACTTTTTCTTTTAATTAATATTCGAATGTAGAGTGTGGAGCACTCGCTGTATGTTTTACCAGGTTTTTTAAATATATGTCATTTGTATTTCAAAAACCTGGTAAACATACAGCGAGTGCTCCACACTCTTTAATCGAATATTAATAAATAAATAAAAATAATTAAAAATAGCTGTTACCTCACGGTGTTTAAGAATCCCATAATATAAAAAATACCAAAAATCCGTTTTTCGTATTCACAATTTGAGGAAATTTAAAAAAATAAAATGACGAGTGTCTTTCCTTGAGAAAAAAAAATATTTTTGCATATTTTGCCCTGAAACGGACGTTCGACTTGTTCATTAAAATCTAAATTAATTTTTTTTCTGGAAGGCCATAAAAGGACGCACATTTTCGTTTTTTACGAATGTAAGTAAGTCAAATCCTGCCAAAGATACAGCCATTTGAATGGAAAAATGTTAAAAAATGGTAATCAAAGAGAAACAAATTCAGAATTTTTTTTTAATTTGACACTCGTTGAATATTTTTCAACAAAGTAACTCGATTTTTCAAAATTATTGGTGGATTTTTTTTACCGGCTGAAGTGACATGGATCGCCTCATACACACACACACACACACACACACACACACACACACACACACACACACACACACACACACACACACACACACACACACACACACACACACAAAAATTACTAAGTTTTATAAAGATATTGGATACACCTTCGGACTGCACCTTCACCATTAAAAAATATCATAATGCTTATAGTATATGGTCACAGTTACTATGGCTGTCCCGACAAAGTCCAATCAATCTTTCAAAAAAGGGTCCTGACAACATCCAATGGAGCCCTGGAAAAGTCTTGACAGCAACCATTTAAAAAATATATATATCTATCGAAAGAACATATTATTACGTCTGCATTTACGAATATAGATGTTTTTATACAAAAATCCAAAAAAGTTTTATAAAGATATCGGATACATAGTCAAACTGCACCTTCATCTCAAAAGAAAGTGATAATGCTTATATGGTCACAGTTCCTAAGGCTGCCCTGACAAAATCCGATCGATTAGTCAAAAAAGGGTCCTCGCAACAACCATGTTTAACTTTTTTCCAAATGTCCTGATATCTACCACTACGTATGATTTTCTCTATATAATTTGCAAAAATGGACTTGCATGAAATTTTCTCGAAGATTACAGTAGCATTGTTTGTGTGATTTTCAAGGGTCATATATAGGCCTTAAAAAAGTCCTGATAAAGTCCTTTTGACAAATATATATATATATATATATATATATATATATATATATATATATATATATATATATATCAGTAAATAAGATATTTTGTAACTCTTAATATGTATAATCAATGTACACAATTCCAGATTTTTGAATTAATATTGTGAGACTTATAAATATTTCAGTGCGGCCATAAAAAAAATGCATGTATTTTAGAAAATTAAACTGCTCGATGGCAGCGCGTCCAAATTGTACACAGATTTTTGTTTTCATATCTTCATTAGTTTTTTAGCTAGACGTTAACATTTTTTTACCGAAGCCAAAATAACGGCCACCCTAATATATATATATATATATATACATACATACATATATATATTTGTCAAAAGGACTTTATCAGGACTTTTTTAAGGTCTATATATGACCATTGAAAATAACACAAACAATGCTACTGTAGCGTAATCTTCGAGAAAATTTCATGCAAGTCCATTTTTGAAAATTATGTAGATAAAATCGTACGTATATATATATATATATATAACGCAACGTTACAATATATGTGTATATATATATACATTAGACTGATTCACAAAAAAATTTTCCTTCTGGATTCTCGTGCTATTGTTGGGCACTGATAAAACAAAATTTCTCTAAAAAGATGGGCGCGGTCACTCAATTTTTAGAGGTGGCTATCTCGACTTTTTTGTATTTGAATTTTTTTTTACGAACGTATTGCATTTAAGCATAGTCATGGCTTCGGATTACGGATAAAAATCACATCCAGCAGCTTTTTCGTAACAAAAATAAACTCTAACAATTTAAAAAGATAGCAACATTCACAATTCAAATCCAGGTAGATCAATAATGGCGTCTATACTACTCTCGTTATTCATGTAGATTTATTTATACGCATTAACATTTCGCACTTTTTACGAAAAATTAAATTATAAGCTTTTATTCATAAATCGTATATTTACATTTTCAAAATGCTACGCTTATATTATCTTCAAACTCATTTACATTTCTTCCCAGCCATTCTCAAGTTCGTTAACATTTTGGGCAGAACGAAAATGTGCAACGATGAACAGTTGGTCCAAATCTCTCTTAAATTTACGCTCCTTCGATATTTGTGACGGCAAATTCTTTTTAACCCGATTTTTTTTAAGTTTTTTCAAGACTAGATGGAGTTTTATTGAGTTCGAGATTGCGTTATTCAATCGACGCGTTGGAATTTCAGCACATTTCCATTGTTCGAAAACTTCTTTCATCGTTTCGTGTGCACTTCGACGTATGGTCAGTTTTTCTCTGTTATGTTTGTAAAAGAACAAACTCAAAATTTTTCCGATTTTTATCCGTAATCCGAAGCCATGACTATGCTTAAATGCAATACGTTCGTTAAAAAAAATTCAAATACAAAAAAGTCGAGATAGCCACCTCTAAAAATTGAGTGACCGCGCCCATCTTTTTAGAGAAATTTTGTTTTATCAGTGCCCAACAATAGCACGAGAATCCAGAATTTTTTTTTTTTTTTTGAATCAGTCTAATATATATATATATATATATATAACGCAACGTTACAATATATGTGTATATATATATACATATATTGTAACGTTGCGTTATGAATATCGAGACTATCCGAGAAAGGTGAGGTAAGCGATCTGGCGTAGCTCAGTAGTCAGAGCAGTCGACCGCCAATCGAATGGTCCTGGGTTCGAAGCCGCATTTTTTTCTCGGATAGTTCTCTTGGAGTTTTTCGGGGGATTACACTGTGTGTGTGTGTGTGTGTGTGTGTGCGTGTGTGTGCGTGTGTGTGTGTGTGTGTGTGCGCGCGCGTGTGCGTGTGCGTGTGCGTGCGTGCGTGCGTGCGTGTGTGTGTGTGTGTGTGTGTGTGTGTGTGTGTGTGTGTGTGTGTGTGTGTGTGTGTGTGTGTGTGTGTGTGTGTGTGTGTAAATAAGATCATTATGCATAGATTAGCACTAGTGCACATTAGTACGTGATCTCCGATTCCCGGTGATCATAAATAAAGAATTCCCCGAGGGGACCCGGGGTAACGCTGGAGTGTGTATAAATGTTTAATGAAAATCGACGTCCCCGAACCGATTCACCCTGACCCGGACTCCGCGCAAATTTGTGCAACGACCAGAATGAGAGAGGGAGAGAGAGCCTCGAGCGAACGCCATTCTTAATAGCTAGTTCGCCAGGATAATCGAGAATCGATATGCAATTTGGTTCCGGATGCCTTGTCTCTTCGGCTGTTTCTCTCCCTTTCTCCCTCTCTCTCTCTCTCTGTATTTATATACATATATATATATATATATATATATATATATATATCAGCATAGCTGCGAGCCCAGGCCTCGATATGCCAAACGCGTTTGGCCGCATTTTCTACGCGCGGATTCCCTATCGATGTATTATGTATGTATTACCCCACTTCGTCCATCTTTCCATATATATCCATGATTCCATCTCAATCTACGTTCGCGAACGTCCTCCATCGTCAACAATCTCCATATCTTTCCCCACCTGATTTTTATACTGCTCGTGTACTAATTTACTATGTGCAAATAAATATATTATGAATTGATACATGAAATAATACATAGTAGCACATAGTAGGATATGATCTGATCTATCGACAGTTGTAGAATATATATATAGGGTGTCCCAGAACTGTATGCGTTCCCTGAAACAGGGGGGTTGGGGGTGAAATTCTGAGTCGATTGATATAAGCATGTGTGGGTCTCAGATCAACCCCTGAATTATGATCAATTTTTAAACGCGGACCAATTAGGTACGCGCCATGAGCGATACGCGCCTGTGGTGGTGCCTGGCGGAAGCACTGCACCTACATATTATAAATTATTATAATAACAATTTATTATAAATTATCATAATAATAATGTATTATAAATTATTAATATTATTATTATTTTATTATTATTTATTATAAATTATTATTATAATAATTTATTGTCATTCATTAATTTCCATACTGCTCATTATCATATAACAATATTACCACGATACGAATTGGTACGTTGAATTTTTTTCCTCATGTATTGTACTCGAGTGATCATGTATCAGACACACGTATTGGCTGCCCATACGACGTGTCTATTGTCTTGCGAATCGAGCCAACGATCCAAATTCGCATCGTCTGTTGCACTCATACGAAGCCTCCTTTGCTCATTTCGCCCCTGGATGTTCTTTGTTTTCGTGTTTTTTTTTTAATTCCTTACTTCTTTTTGTTCCACGCAATCTGAAATGTAACACGTCGCGAGATAGGGCCAGGACGAAATGAAGGCGGTGGCAGCAACTGCGCGAAGTTGAGCGACTCGGCTTCGCGGACCAGCCGAACAAGAATTTTTCTGGTGGTCGCGATAGTTGGCCCGGAGAAGCCTGTCGAGGGGATGCACTCGGAGGATTGCCAAAAACTATTCTTTTCATTCGGTTGCTCCCACACAGGATGACAATTATAAGGTTGCCGTGTGCTTTTCAAGGGAGGAGATACCTCTAGGCGATAAAAAAATTGCTGATTTTCATGATTTTTTTTAAAGGAAATATTTTTTTCACCATTTTGGAGACTCAGGGTATATTTTATTACTACTTTTGGCTGTTACATGGGATTTAAAAAAAAAATTATCTTTACAAATGGCAGCGATATGGCACGGTCTTTCAAACTGCATTCACAAAACTGGCGTGGCGTATAGCTTAAAAACTAATCAGCCAATTCTGATGAAATTTGGTATAGATCTTTCTAACCTTATTATCTAAAATATGAACCTAAATATTTTTGAAAATAAAAAAAAAAGTATTTTTTTTATGGCACAATGTAGGAATTTATTTCCAAAAATGTAATTTTTTTTGTTTGAAAGCATATTATTTCATCGGTTTTTAACATTTCTCAATTGTTCTTGGTTCATCTTCTGCGTATCAGTATTGATGAAAGAAAAATCTTCGTTCGTATTTTTTTTCATATTAATGTCCCAATTATTGAACACTATCTTGTATTTTTATTATTTCACAATCACTTGCATGCATTTACTTATTTATAAAAATTTCATTACATATATGGAACTTTTAGGTATTGAAATGTTACCTCACTTGTGCAAAAAAAGCTTTAATTAATACAGAAAAAAATTATTTAGTCAGCAACGGTGCCCCAATTTGACGTCTCGTGGTAACTGCTTATCGTTTTTGCTAAGACGCGCCGCTTCATGCGTAAGGGCATAAAAAATCCAAAAACTGTCGCATCTCAAAAAGTTAAGGCGTTTCAGGTTCCTCAGAAAAATTTCTTACATATAACAATTTAAAAAAAATAATTAATTATTTTTTAAAAAATACGGTGTTCGATCATTGGGACATAGAAAATGCAGTGTGTCCCAACTATTGAACACTTGAATTCTCCAAAATGGCGACATTAAACCCATCAAAACATCGAGACAGTTAACGTGTGACAGATCGTGTGAATCGGATTTATTCAAACAAAAACTCTAAGTTCCTGAATAAACTTACCTTTATTCTTTTAATAATAACTCTGAGATCGTCGAATATATTTTTTATTTGTATTTTCGTGCAATAAACATAAAAAGAAAGGTAAAAAGAGAATATAACCTAAATGTAACCTAAAAATACGAATGTAATGTTCAATATTTTTTGCTCTCCGATATTTCCGGGTGCCAACCTGCGACAAAATCAAACAAAAATAGAACATAAAAACGAAGAAGCTGAAAATAAAAATAAAATAAAGTTCGAGTCGAAAACCATAAATAAACCAAATGCGAATGAACCAAAAACCTATCAAAAGAGAGTAAATATATATTTTTGTATTTTTACATGATTAACAAAAGATTATTTAAGTGTTTGATTTTGCTTTTATTTCTTAATGTTGTACCCAAAATAATATTTTCAGAACGGAAAAAGAATTCTCGAGAGTGTTCAATAACTGGGACATGCCTGTTCAATATAAGGGACATAGGCACTTCCAGTGTTCAATAATTGGGACATTTGCATGCTTCACGTTGTTATTCTTTTTTTTCATTTGAAATCATTTTAAAATAATTTGAAGGGTGATTTTTCGAAAGTAAAAATATCAAAGTATCATTTAAACATTAAAGCGATGGTTTTTTCTTGATTTTATATTTTTTTCTCACCGAATTCAATCCCACAGATCCTTAGCTGTTCAATAATTGGGACATTAACCTTAATCCCGCCGATGCTACGTGTCACGCCGTCTGACAATATCCACCGCAACTAGTTTAGAAGACTGTGCAATACGTCCGCCATTTTTAAAGATTGTTAAAAAAAATACCATGTAAGAGCCCAAAGTAGGAATAAAACATAACCCAAGTCTCAAAAATGGAGAAGAAATCTTTCCCTTAAAAAAAAATTACCAAAAGTATCGCTCCCTCAACGAACAGGCGCTGGTATTTTGCGACCGAAAAAAATATGCTTTTCAATGGTTTTACGAGTCCTTTGCGAAAACGAATATAGCGTATTTTTCTGATGAGTAGCATTTGTAAAAAAAAAGTTGAGTACTCTGGGAAAAAATCAAAATTCCATTTTGAGTTAGGCAGACCGGAGATAATTGAATTCCGAATACGAAACATGAAAAACTTTTTTTATCACACTATATTCCATTTAGTCATTTTCGAATGCATCTTTGATGATTTCGTCACGATAACGCGATGAACAAAAAAAGCTTTTCAAGAATGTTTCCCATTCGGAATTTTATAGTCTTCATTATGCTGTGCTCAAAATAGAATTTTGATTTTTTTCCAGACTGTTCAATTTTTTCTGCGGAATACTACTCATCGCAAAAATACGCCACATTTTTGTTTCGAAGAGGACTTAAAAAACGATTTCCAACCATATTTTTCTGGACCGCAAAAATGCTGCTCACGACCTTTGAAAAACAGAATCCGAGACACCCTGTATATCTACAGGGTGTCTCAGACAAAGTGGTACTACCTCATATTTAAGAAACTATCATAATAAAAAATGTTTCGAACAAAAGTTACATTGTTTAAAAAGGAGGAAACGATGACTATGCCACTTTGACTTTGGGTATCGATGTCAAGGTCACGTGAAAGTCAACTTCGATTTTTTTAGATTAGAAGCCTTATTTTTTAATGTATATTCTGTAATCTTACATCGAAAACTTTTCGAAACATTACGGATGGCCATTTTTTATCGAGTACTTGGAAGTCTTGTGACCTAAAAAATACTCCATGAAAGATACTTATTCATCGTGTTTTAAAAAGATCTTGAGATAAGCTACAAGAATCTACAATAAAAGCTAAGGCTCCTAATTAATAAAGTCTGATGTTAACCTTCACATGACCTTGGCATTTATATCCAAGATCAAATTGCCACGCCCATATTTCCCCCCTCCTGAAACACAACAACTCTTGTTCGAAACATTTTTCATTAAAATCCGTACTTTTCGAGATACAGCTTGTAACACTTTAGTCGGACACCCTGTGCATACAGTGTTTATCTGCACTTATAAATAAGATAAAGATCCGGAAACGTATGATTCTGGTCTTCCACACGTTTTCCGCCCGTACCCGCGCCCGAGTCGCCATTTTTTTTTTGTACGGCCTCGATTCTTATCTTCGAGTGTGGTCTACAGCGCTAAAAAAACACACGTCACGACAGCCAATAATAATTTAACTCGAGTGTATGATGGGATGGCGCGATCGGTCGATGGCGTCGGAGAATATGTAGGTACCGAATTTTATCGAATTCTACCGGTATTTCGGAACATGTCGGTCGACCCTTCATTTTTACTACGTAAATCTTGTATGGGATGCAGTGATGAACATCAATAATAGTACGAATAATAATAGTAATAGTAGACAGTATTATTATTAACAAGTTACAATAATA
>OZ023313.1:72009014-72061514 GCA_964007375.1 Ophion obscuratus | reverse complement strand
CCGTTTCTCTCTCTCTCTCTCTCTGTCTCTCTCTCACTCTCTTTCTCTCTCTCTCTCTGTCTCTCTCTCTCTCTGTCTCTCTCTCTCTCCCCCTCTCTCTCTCTCTCTCTCTCTCTCTCTCTCTCTCTCTCTCTCTCTTTCGTCTGCGCGCTCTGACTATCGCAAGTCGAACTCGGCCCATATCGATTCGCGGAGGACGATTTCAACGCTCTCCGAAGACGGTTCGCATATTGCGAAGGCTTTCGGGATTCCGCGTGAGCGCGCTGAGTATGCGAAACCTCATAATGTAGAGTAAGGGAAAGTTTTTTTTTTGACACATGGATCGAGTAATGGGAAACGAAACATTTTTTTTTTCAATTATATGTTTCATATAGTTGAATTTTATTTTGACAACTATATGAATTCAACCGAGACATTTTTTATTAATTTTACGCTCTTTTATATTGAATTATTGGGAATACAAATGAATTAGGTGCCATTGAATTTAACAAACAAGATTTATGGAGGGCACCGAGTTAATTCGTACACCTAACATTTCATGGATTTTCAACATTTCTCCCTTTTTCTTGGTTCATGTCCCGCGTATGAGTGTTAATGCAAGAACAATCTTCGTGGGTTTTCTTTGTCAGATTAATCCCACCGACGCTATGCGTCACGCCGTCTGACAACATCCACCGCAAGCCGTTTGGAAGACCGTGCCATACCCCCGCCGTTCTAAAGGCAGTAGTTTGGGATAGAAATTCGACAAAATCGACTTTTTTCTTTTTATTATTCCTTAGATCTTTCTCAATACGCTCGTGAAAACCGTTTATTGATATTTCAGAAATTAGCAGAGTAAGAGAAATTATATGCAAGCCGCGCGCAAACCTCATCTAACGGTATCAAAACTTTCAGTGCGTTTATCTCAGAACTATGTTTTTCAAATTGGCGCCTACGATATCTCAATAACTAATTGACCGATCGAGCTCAAATTTTGCACATACCTTCGGTAGCCTCTTGCTGAGGACTGGTAGCAGAATTGAGTCAAACAATAATTTTGCCCACATTTTATAACTCGTCGAATACCCGAAAATGTATGAAATATCGTTAATCAAAGTTTAACAGGCCGCCATTTTGTAACAACATTTTTTTTAAGTACCAATTCTGCTACCAGTGCTCGGAACACTCATAGAGTTTGAGAATATACATATATATATTTTTTCAGATGCATACAACATCACCCAGCGTGGGCGCCGATTGAGGCGGTTTTCGGCGGGCCATGTTGCAAAAAAATAAAAAACTACATGAAAGTTTAACAAAATTTTTTTTCTAAATGTAGATACATTCTCAAAGGAACAAGAAATACATATGTGAAATTTCATCAAAACAACTGCAACGATTTAAAAGTTATTCCAACCCAAAAATGACGTCACAAATCTCGCTCTAGACCAGACTACTGCCTTAAAGATCAAGGGGCTATCCCTCTCAGGAATATTGGTATAGTATGAACTTTCCATAATATTTTAAGACCAACCGGACCCTGAAATACTGAAAGATTTTCTTCCGAAAAAATTACATTGTAACCACAAAGTGTGTTCAACATGCTGGGAAAAAATTAATTTATTCCAACCAATGTGTTAGTAGAAAAATATTCATCAGTCTGACCCTTCAAATTGGGCTTCCAGAGAGGAATACCTCGTTAATTAAAAATAAAAAAAAGATACCACGTAACAGTCAAAAGTAATGACAAAACATACCCTCAGAGGGAAACGTTGCTCCGATTCCGATGAAATTCGGCATGCTTGTAGAATGGGTGAAAATAGGCGACACGTATTTTTTTATATCTGCGGAACCGGATTTTTAAGGGGTGAAACACGCTGTCGAAAATAGGGGTGTTTTTCGTCCATAATGTTATCGTTCCCATCTCGAACCTATAGTACACGAAAAATAAACATTGTTGCAATTTGAATTTTTTTCATATCTCGTACCGTTGAAACGTTATCGAAAAAAACACCCCAAATTTCGAGGGTGCGTTTCAACCCTTAAAAATGGAGTTGGACAGATATGAAAAAATACGTGTCGTCTATTTTTACCCATTCTACAAGCATGCCAAATTTAATCGAAATCGGCGAGATCGACCTCGCAACCTTTCCATGTTCGTTTCAAAAAATTAATTTATTCCAACCAATGTGTTAGTAGAAAAAATTAATTTATTCCAACCAATGTGTTAGTAGAAAAATATTCATCAGTCTGACCCTTCAAATTGGGCTTCCAGAGAGGAATACTTCGTTAATTAAAAATAAAAATAAGATACCACGTAACAGCCAAAAGTAGTGATAAAACACACCCTTACAAGGAAAGGTTGCTCCGATTCCGATGAAATTTGGCATGCTTGTAGAATGGGTGAAAATAGGCGACACGTATTTTTTTATATCTGCGGAACCGGATTTTAAGGGGTGAAACGTGCCCTCGAAATTAGGGGTGTTTTTCGTTTTTCGTCCATAACGTTATCGTTCCCATCTCGAACCTATAGTACACGAAAAAATTAACATTGTTGCAATTTGAATTTTTTTCATATCTCGTACCGTTGAAACTTTATCGAAAAAAAACTCCCCAAATTTCGAGGGTACGTTTCAACCCTTAAAAATCGAGTTGGACAGATATAAAAGAATACGTGTCGCCTATTTTTACCCATTCTGCAAGCATGCCAAATTTAATCGAAATCGGCGAGATCGACCTCGCAACCTTTCCATGTTCGTTTCAAAAATTAATTTATTCCAACCAATGTGTTAGGAGAAAAAATTAATTTATTCCAACCAATGTGTTAGTAGAAAAATATTCATCAGTCTGACACTTCAAATTGGGCTTCCAGAGAGGAATACCTCGTTAATTACAAGTAAAAATAAGATACCACGAAACAGACAAAAGTAGTGACAAAACACACCCTCAGAGGGAAAGGTTGCTCCGATTCCGATGAAATTCGGCATGCTTGTAGAATGGGTGAAAATAGGCGACACGTATTTTTTTATATCTGCGGAACCGGATTTTTAAGGGGTGAAACGCACCCTCGAAAATAGGGGCGTTTTTCGTTTTTCGTCCATAACGTTATCGTTCCCATCTCGAACCTATAGTACACGAAAAAATTAACATTGTTGCAATTTGAATTTTTTTCATATCTCGTACCGTTGAAACGTTATCGAAAAAAACACCCCAAATTTCGAAGGTGCGTTTCAACCCTTAAAAATCGAGTTGGACAGATATAAAAAAATACGTGTCGCCTATTTTTACCCATTCTGCAAGCATGCCAAATTTAATCGAAATCGGCGAGATCGACCTCTCAACTTTTCTTTGTTCGTTTCAAAAATAGCAAGGAAATCTCACTTTAAAAAAAACCATTCAAATCAGCGATTTTTTCGTCGCCTCAAGGTACTCCCCCCTCGTCGTTGTTTCAGATTCCCACAGCAAACTTCGGTGGAGGGTGAGGGTAGGCTTTGATGGACGTACGGAGCCCCTTAAGACGCAAAGGGAACCAACCGGGAGGTCGAAGCATCTTCTTAGCTCCGGTGAAATTCGCGTCGAGTCGGACAACAGGAAGGAACGGGCGGCTGGAGGGAGGGTTTGCACAGGGTGAGGTGGGGTCGACAGGGGTTGCGAGGAGAGTTGCGCCGGGGAGGATCTGAGCAAGCGCTGGAGGAACTGACAACCCCCGGGGAGCGTAGTAGTAGCCCCCCCTTTCCGCTTCAACTCCCGGCAGCCCCTACCATTTCCACCCCTCCTGACCTCAGAGCTCGTAGTAGTAACGGCCGTAGTAGTAACGGCTGTAACTGGTCGGACGGCTCGCGCCGGTTTTTGCATCTTCCTCTCGACCCCTCTGCCCTTTTCCTCTTTTACCCTCCACCCCTCTCTCTCGCTCTCGCTCACTCCCTCTCTCTCTCTCTCCTTTTTTTGCGTCATGGGATGAAGAATGGGGATAAAAGTAGTAATGGCGTACACGCAGGCGTACGCACGCCACGGTTTTACGTCGATGGAGAGGTGGCACATTCAGTAGAGTTTTTCACACCTGGTCTCTCTCTCTCTCTCTCCCTCTCTCTCTCTCTCTCTCTCGCTCTGACTTTTACTTTTTATTTATTTATTTGAAAAAAAAAATCTTTTTTTTTATTATTATGACATCGGGGAGAGTTTTTTTTCATTGTTATTTAATTTGCAGGGAATCTTTTGACTGGGAAATAGTAAACTAACCATCGATCAAATTAATCTGTCAATCATTTTCTCTCTTTCTCTTCCATTTGTTACCGTTTTCTCTCTGATATATAATATATATATATTATGTGATTCGTTTCAGGGTCACTTTTTTTTCTGACCCATCGTGCCCGAAAACCTTCAGTTGGTACCCAAAAACGAAGTTTCGTGAAAGGGGGGTGTTGTCAAAAAATATTTAGAGGTCGCGAATCAAAATTGAAGGCTTTCCATTTGATTAGCATTGAAAAATATGTTTTTCTCATTATTAGTGTTACCATTCCGCAAATTTTGATATCGCGATATTTTCCAAGTGGGTTCTCATAGGAAATATGATACTTTACAATAAAGTTCATTGAGCCATTTCCGTAAATTCAACCGTTTCAGCGGTATCATTATTTCAAGTGAATATTGTATGAAAATATCTATTCAAACGGCTTTAACGCCTAAGCTATTAGATATATCGAAAAAAATTCAGATGAGAACTTTGTAGAGAAAGTAATTTTCTACAAAAAAGTCTTATAAGCCGAGCCCGAAAATTCAACTCTTTCTCAGCTATAGGTGGATCAAGTAAAATAAATAGATTTTTTTGTTTAAAAAAATCTATTTATTTTACTTGTCTTTTAAATCGACTATAGATTTTTTGTTTAAAAAAAATCTATTTATTTTACTTCATCCACCTATAACGGAGAAAGAGTTGAATTTTCGGGCTCGGCTTATAAGGCTTTTTTGTAGAAAATTACTTTCTCTACAAAGTTCTCATCTGAATTTTTTTCGATATATCTAATAGCTTAGGCGTTACAATCGTTTGAAAAGATATTTTGCACAATATTCACTTGAAATAATGATGCCGCTGAACCGGTTGAATTTACGGCCATGGCTCAATGAACTTTATTGTGGAGTATCATATTTCCTACGAGAACCCACTTGGAAAATATCGCGATATCAAAATTCACGAAATGGTAACACTAATAATGAGAAAAACATTTTTTTCAATGTTAATCAAATATGATACATTCAATTTTAATTCGCGGCCTCTAAATATTTTTTGACAACACCCCCCTTTCACGAAACCTCGTTTTTGGGTACCAACTAAAGGTTTTCGGGTACGATGAGTAAAAAAAAAAGTTGCCTTGAAACGAATCACCCTAATATATATATATGTATATATATATATATATATATATATATATATATATATATATATATATATAAAACTATCATTGTGGGATTTCATTCCTCAGCCTGAGACTCGAGTATTCCACTATAACCTACAGCTGTATATATCGTGTCAGCCAGTTCGAATCACGGTAGTATGTACAACGACAAAGTCGAATATGTATAAGTATATGTGCACGTGCAGTCCTCAAACTCCCGTGGAAATCGATACCGTGACGACACACGCTCGCGCCAACCAACTTTTGCCTACGCGGAATTCGCGTATATATATATATATATATATATATTTGCACTAGTTGCTGAAATGGGTCGAAAGCCGGGACGCGACGTGCCATTAATAAATGAATTTTTTTTCTCCGAGCTATAGCTGCGTACGTTAAATTGGAATAATAAAAAAATCTCAAAAAACTACGTGACCAAAAATAAGTATGTTAATTATTATCCTATTATTATTTATGATTGTCCTCTATTTTTACTGTCAGAGGTGAAATTGGATGATTTTTTCGTTCGTTAATAAGAAATGATTGGAGTTGTTTTTTTTATCGTCGAAAATGAAACTTTTTTTGTCTACAGTTTGCCACTTTTGTGATGATTGAAATTTCCATAAAGTTATTCGACCGTAGGAAAGAATTCATTATTGGTGAAAACGTACATTTTTGTTTTTCGACATGAGCCTAGTTGGCTGCAGCACCGATACTATACGCCATACGGCAACGGCGGTGCTTCGTTTGGATAATAATAAGTTCATTGTTTATCAATCTTTTTCGATGTAAAAAAAAATTAGGCATGTCAAGACTATGTATCAATTGGGTTTAAAGTCTCGATCTTGTCAACCGAATAGTCCCGTCTGAAAAAAATCCTGAAGATGGGCCTATTTTTTGGGCCCCTCTTGAACAGCCAATATGCCGCGAGGGTTTTCACGATCCACTGTAATCGACTAACAAAACAGTGGTCCCGCATTAATAGCATCCCGCATACATAAATACATAAAAAAAATGTTTTACGTATTTCGAAAGTGTATTTATTAAGTGTCACAACTTTTATATCAATATCTGTAATATAAACCTATCAAAAAAAATCAAGAAAATAGCCTTTTTTAGCGTTTAAAGTGAGAAGTCCCCTTAAGGGGTTACCCCCACTTGCGATTTTGAAAAAATCGATTTTTTTTATTGCATTTTTTGAAGTATAAGTATCTGAGAATATGTCCTGAAAATTTCACGTCGATCCGAATAAAATTGACTGACAAGGAACATCCCTCAGGTGTCCGACTCCGATTTTGTTGAAACTCATATATTTGATAGAGCATCGAAAACTTTGAGACACGTATTTTTTTTTATCGGCGGAAAAACGGATTTAAGGAGGGAAACCGCCCCTCAAAGAAAGGCGTGTCGAGGGGAGATTTTGCAGTTTCACCCAGAAGCAATCCACCGATCTGAATGAAACAAAAACGAAAATACTTCTAATGAAAAGCGATGAAAAATCCACTATGAAGATGTTAAGAAAAAATTAAATTAGGGGGTAAACCACCCCTCAATTTGCCTTTTTTCCCCCACACTTAAGAGGGTTGTATGCAAAGTAATAAAACAGGTGTCATTTTGAAGGGCAATTAAAATTAAAGTTGACGGGTTTTTGCGTTTTGGCGGCATAGCAAATTTAAGGGGGTAAACCACCCCTAACATAAATTTATTTATCATGGTCTTTTTTTCTGTGTTTAAAGTATATCCGCTGATTTTAAATATTTCTATAAGCTACAATTAAATGTTTTACCATATGTCAAAATTATTACATTCGTCTTAAGGGGTAACTACCCCTTTGACGAGAAACATCATTGAAGTTTCCGCTTTCGATTTCGTTGAAACTCATATATGTGGTAAAGCATTGCAAACTATTAAGCATGTTTTTTTTTGTATCGGCAGAAAAACGGTGTTAGGGGATGAAACCACCCCTCAAAGTTTCTCCCACAAGCAGCCCACCGATCTGAATGAAACAAAATCGAAAATTCTTCTAATATTAAGCGATGAAAAATCCACTACAAGAGTGTTGATTAGAAATATAATTAAGGGGTAAACCATCCCTCCATTTGACGTTTTTCACCCCACGTTAAGGGGGTTGTATGAAAATTAATAAAACAGGTATCATTCTGAAGGAGAATCAGAATTCAAGTTGACGCGTTGTTGTGTTTCAGCGGGACAGCAAACTTAAGGGGGTTTTTCTGCCGATACAAAAAAAAACATGTTCCATAGTTTGCAATGCTTTTCCACATATATGAGTTTCAACAAAATCGAAAGCGGATACTTCAATTATGTTTCTCGTCAGAGGGGTAGTTACCCCTTAAGACGAATGTAATAATTTTGACATATGGTAAAACATTAAATTGTAGCTTATAGAAATATTTAAAATCAGCGGATATACTTTAAACACAAAAAAACGACCATGATAAATAAATTTATGTTAGGGGTGGTTTACCCCCTTAAATTTGCTATGCCGCCAAAACGCAAAAACCCGTCAACTTTAAATTTAATTGCCCTTCAAAATGATACCTGTTTTATTAATTTGCATACAACCCTCTTAAGTGTGGTGGAAAAAAAGGCAAATTGAGGGGTGGTTTACCCCCTAATTTAATGTTTTCTTAACATTTTCATAGTACATTTTTCATCGCTTTTCATTAGAAGAATTTTCGTTTTTGTTTCATTCAGATCGATGGATTGCTTCTGGGTGAAACTGTAAAATCACCCCTCGACACGCCTTTCTTTGAGGGGCGGTTCCCCCCTTAAATCCGTTTTTTCGCCGATGAAAAAAAATACGTGTCTCAAAGTTTTCGATGCTCTATCACATATATGAGTTTCAACAAAATCGGAGGCGGACACCCGAGGGATGTTCCTTGTGAGATATGAGCGTTGAAAGAGAAGAATCCGTTGTGTAAACGACCGGAAATTGAAAGTTTAAACGCGTTTTTCTCAAAATGGCATTTCTGAAGTCGGTGACCAAGATTACTCGAACATTAATGAACCGATCTTCTTGAAATTTTGCAGGCTTATTTAATACATAAAAATGTAGTCTTTAATCGTTCGATTTTTTTTCGAAAAAAAATGGCCGTTTTGTAGCCAAAAAATGGCCGTTTTGTTCGTTAAAATCGAACCATTAACTTTGACCGTCCGCCATTTTGTGAAAAATGAATATTTTTTAAAATCCTTCGATTAAAGACTAGTTTATACTTATATTTGACTAAATCCATCCGCATTTTTTTTCTTCAGATGATCCACTTCGCCGCAATGTTGGTCACCGCAAACCGTGTATATAAAAACATTATTTCATTGACGGCCATTTGCCACTAAACAATGTAATATTTTTCAATAAAAAAAATTACTGAAAGTTCTTCAAGATGTGTTCTTTAAGATGGTATATTGATCGATTAAAAAAGTTTTGTAGTTTTCTTTTAAAAAAATCATGAAAAAGGCCTTTTTTGCGCTACAAGTGGGGGTAACGCCTTAATTCGTCCAGCCTAAATAGCCGGCCAATCTTGCTCGGGTCTTTGAAGACATTCGTATTATCCGCAGCACATGGAAAATACGCAGAAACGAAATTCATGATCTGATCGGCAAATGTATCGTCGTATCTCCATCCAATAAAATATCCAGATACCCAAAATAAAATATAAAAATTAATAAATCAGCATTCGAAGATAATGATTAAATAAATGAGTTAATGATTAAATAAATAAGTAAATAAGTAAATAAGAAAGTAGATGAAAAAAATCAATGAATAAATAAATAAACAAACAAATTAATCAATACCACTTCTGCTTCCTACCGAAAAATAAGCAGCGACGAAATTCATGATCTCATCAGCAAACACATCCTCGCATCTCCATCCAATATAATATCCAGACGCCCAAAATAAAATATAAAAATTATCTAATGAGAGTGCGAAAATAATGAATAAATAAATAATTAAATAAGAAAGTAAATAAATGAGTAAATAATCAAATGCGAGGTGGGGATCGATTGGGGATGTGAAGTGGAATATGGTGGGGAATGTAATAAGGGGAAGTATCCTGGTACATGGAAGCTGCTACCCGTGCAGAAATTTTGGCAGGGATACAGCTGGATTCTGACTTGTATCCCGGGCTCCCAGTCGGGATCTAGTTCGATATCGGATCAGATTCGAAGACTAAATGTAAGATCCGTAAACTGGATTCCATTAGGGATCCAGAACCGGATCCTTTAATGACTCTAAATAGATTCCCCATGGAATCATTGAGGAATTTGGGAAGGATCACGGGTGAATACAGGCTGAAATACAATGTCAAAAATGGAATTATGACGTGTTAAATTTACTATAAAAATAAATAACATTTATAAAGTTTTGGTGTATTAAACTATCAATAAAAAAAAATTTGTCCGAAGATTCAAATGGCAGATCGCGCTCAACGCGAGATTTTGATGTGAATTAAAAAAAATTCACATCAAAATCTGTGAATGCAAATGTATTGACAAGAAATTGTAAATACAAAAAAATTCACAAAATTAGTTGTGAATTTTTTCGTATTTAAGACAAATTAAAATCAAATTCAAAATTATTAGATTAAAATTTGCGCCAAAAGTGAGTTCGTACGTATTTTGAGAGAAAACATTGCCTCGAGGCAAAGAAATTTTTGCACATAACTTTTTGTGCGAACATTTCTTTGCCTCAACACAATGTTTTCTCTCAAAATACGTTTACACTTGTGGTGTAAATTTTAATATAACTGTCGTGAATTCGATTTTTATTTTCTTCAACTTGAGTAAATTCACAACTCATTTTGTGATTTTTTTCATATTTATAATGTAATATTTGAAACTCAACTTTTTTTGCAAAAATTTCTTTGCCTCGACGAAATGTTTTCTCTCGAAATACGTAAGAACTCACGGTTGGTGTAAATTTTAATCCAATCATTGTGAATTTGATTTTAATTTGTCTTAAATACATGTTTATACCCACCGACATGTCGGTGGGTATAAATAGAGACTTATTCCCCAAAACCGGTATCCCGGTTAGAATCCAACTTGCATCCGTATCGGAATATGTACGACGACGATGGCGTAATTTTGACAATTTTGGCATCACGTGTATTTTCGGTATTACTATGTAATTCCTATCTATAGATAGGAATTTTATAGATAGGAATCTATAGATAGGAATTCCATAGCAATACAGAAAATACACGTGACGCCAAAATTTTCGAAATGATGCCATCATCGTCGTACATATGCCGATACTGATGCAAGTTGGATTCTAACCGGGATATCGGTTTTGGGGAATCCATGACAAATCCTGATCGGGATTTGATCGGACATAGGGTATCCCGGTCAAAATTTCTGCACGGGTATTAATAATACGCGCTTAACATATTAATAAAAAATTAATAAACAAACCCAAACAAATGAGTACATATTTTTGTTAATAGTAGTAAGAAGTTTTATTTGCATCGCCTTTTCGGCTTTTTACAAAGTTGTCATACCGTTGCACATCGCTCTCTTACAATCTAACTTATCTTTTCTCCTTTAGAAGAAGTTTTTACATTACTATTACACCGTTTAACATCGCTTTCTTACAATCTAACTTATATCTTTCCTGTTTTATTATTTTTAATTTTTGTTAATCTTTTTGTTAATATTTTTGTTAATTTTGTTAATTATAAATATAATATATAAATATAATATATAAATATAATATATAAAAAAAAATAATATATAAATTATAAATATAATAAATAAATATAATATATAAACAAAATATTAATAATTTTGTTAATATTTTTGTTAATAAACAAATAAATAAATAAATAGGTAAATAAAAAAAATTATAAAAAAACAAGTAAATAAATAAATACCACCTCTGCTACGTGCCGCAGGACCGCCCTAACTTTTCGAATCTTTGCGCCGATGGTTAACGTCCCTAGGGTGATCACACCATGGGCGCATATGGACAGCGGGACCTCCCCAAGCCGTACGTAGATGCCCGAACTGTTCGGACAGCCGTAAGTACATTATTCTCTCACTTCTCGCCCCAGCACGAATTCCATTTTGGTTCAACTTGTGCCATATTTGTCATATTTTGGTCTATATATACGTGGGCTTTCTCGTCGCTCGCGGAACTAACTCGGCCCGATGGGAAGGTATTTTCCGCCACTCCATTCTATTTCGGTTAGAGCAACGTGTATGCGCGGCCACGATGAAGACGTAGCATCCTGTGTGCTGGAGTTTTGGGGCATTGCGATCGATCATGGAAACGCGAGGAGAGAGGGGGGTAGAGAGAGAGAGAGAGAGAGACTGCGTGATTGTTGACCCAATATTGGACAGAGGGATGGCGACGGGAGAATCGAGGATTGAGAAGATAGGGATTTAATACGCTCTCTGATCTTCCGCTTTTCATACATATTAACTGTAAAAAAATTCTGAATAAAAATTAATACACAAGTGTAGGAAGTTTTTATGCGGATACCGCTTATAAAATTCCAGATACGATTTTGAAAATCCAAAATAGGTTATTTTAAAAATGAGAGTGTAGCTCCGTAATATTAATATAGTTGTGCGTTTGAAAAATAATGCACGTGTAAAGAAATAATCACACCCAAGTGTATTGAAATCAAGAACCATTTGTTGATATCAAAATACGAGTGTATATTAAATTTAAGAACCATTTGCTAATATCAGCATAAGGGTGTGTGTCAATTTCACGGAAACAAAGTATTACCTTTAAGGGCGGGGTAAAGTATTTAAATTTTTTTTTTCATTTTTTTTAAATTTTTTAAATGAATGCATAATATATCAAGAATATTGTGTTAAAATTTCAAGTCGATCGGAGTAAAATTGACGAAGTTATGAGTATTTGAGCGTCTATTGCTCCATGCCGTTCTCTTCTCTTCTGCGTTTTTCAAACCGTTTTTCTGAGACTTGTCATATTTGAAGTCAGTGTGCAGGATAACTCCAAATCTACTGGACCAATCGCTTTGAAATTTTGCACAGTACTTCTTCACATAATTCACCAGGTATTGTCGAGAGCTTTTTTGTTTTTTTTAATAATTACTAATTTTTCAACAACAAGTTAGCCGATTTTTTTAGCGAAAATCGGGTTTTTGGCTCCCAAGTGCTACGAAAAATTAAAAAATCGAAGAAAAAAAAATCCTCCCGTCATTACCTCGAGAAACATCTCCTTTAACAAATGCATTTTGATTTTTTTGTTTCAAATGATTCCGTTGCGAGTTATGGTGCACACCGCAAACCAACTTCTTTTCGAGGCGCCTCCGGGGTTTAATTTTCACTCGCTCAATTTTGAATATTTTGCAATGCAAATTTAGGAGAATGTTGTTCAAATGTTACTTCATTATATGTAAATTTTTCAATAAACGAACACTATTCGTTACGCCAAAAAAAAAGTCTTAAAAACATGCCTTTTTTTCGCCGAATTAACTTTACCCCGCCGTTAATGTACACTGTAAAAAGCTTCTGTGTAAAAATGAATACGCAAGTGTATGATGTTTTGTATGCGGACGCCGTTTGTTAAATTTCAAATAATATTTTGAAAATCCAAAGCAGGTTATTTTAAATATAAAAGTATAGCTCCGTAATATTAATATACTTGTGCGTTTGAAAAATAATGCACGTGTAGAAAAATGTTCACATCCATGTATATGGAAATCAAGAACCATTTGCTGATATCAATATACGAGTGTATATTTAATTCGTTCGTATATTAAGTTCGTAAAATTCAATTCTTTTGTGCCTTAAATGTAGTGTAAATTTAATATAATTTTCATATTGTTTCATGTGATCTTCATCAGCGTTTATGAATTTTTTTTCCATTCCAGTTTCGCACTTTTAAATAAATTTGTTGTGATCATGCATTGTACGTATCGTAAAATTCAGTTTCACATATATTATATTTTTCCGGCTGCTGTAAATAAATTTCAAACTTGTTTTGTATTTTCGATGCTCTGTTTTTTATAGTTGATTTATTATACATCTGTAGTAATTTTCAATTGAAGACACGGATTAATGCAATACATTTTCCACAAATTTACAAACTCGTCTTTGAAATTCCATGTTGCATCTATTAAATTCTATATCCACGTTAGAATTTCATGTACCTGTTTTAAATTTACGGTGCAAGTGTATCAAATTTAATTTCATCTACTGAGTTCGTAAAATTCAATTCCTTTGTATCTTAAATGTATTGTAAATTTCGTATCATTTTTTACAGTGTACACTAGGCACAGCAATGAGAGGATCAGAAAAGAATCTCGATGTTTTTAGGTGATTTTCAGAAGGCTATAAACTCGGCAAAAAATGGTAGTAGAGCCATAAAAATAAAGCAAATTGAAGCTGAAAGTCTCTAGTTTCGAGATCCGTAGGTCAAATATTTTTATCCATGAACGTTTCTGAGCTAACTCAAAGAGATCGCAAAAGAAACTTTTTTAAAAATTTTGCTCATTTTTGAAGAGGTGCACAGGCTTGGGTAAATGTTTTTCAGCAATGTAACTATGATGCTCGTTTAGTTGGATTCTTCCGCTTTAATTTGAGAGGTTTCTGCGCTTTGTACGATGATTTTTCGCTGAGTTATCGTCGTTCAAAGCGAAAAAGAACTTTTTGGCTTTGATCATTCATTACTCGGGAACTAATGATCGTACAAAAAATATACGGATGGTTTTAAATACTTCAAAGTATCCTCTAAAAGGTGTAATTTTGTTTTTTTAATAAACAATTTTTTTCAATATGAAAACCTTGAATGAAAAACAGGTAAAAAATCGTGTTTCCACGGAGTTTCACTAAACTTGAGATAAATCAAGCAATAACAAATTGATTGAGGATAGATTTGATTTTTTTCTAATCTCAAAGTATCACAAAGAAGCCTCTCAAGTATTAAAATCGCTGCGATTTTTTGTTCACTGTCATCCAAAAGATTGAAATTTTCACACTCGTGAAAAACGAATTAAAGGATACTTTCTTCGCCTTTTACTCATTTCTCTAACTTGAAGATTTTTTTTCGCAACAATCAATATTCTGCTCATCAAAAAATGTGTGATATGGAAAAAAATTGAAAAAAATTACCTGACGATTTTTTACGCAAATTTTTCACTTTTCAAAAACTTGCGTAAAATAATTGTTAATAATAAAATAAATATGCAATATCAAAAAATCCAACCTACTTCCATAGAGATTGTATTTTTCAAGATATATTCAACATTTCAAGTGAATCGGTTGAAAATTGTCTGAGTTATGTTTCCGGCCAACTTAAAAAATCCGGTTTTGAGATAAACGCTGCACGGTCGTCATTTAGAAATTAATCACTTCGAAAAAATTTATGTTGTAGTT
Source organism: Ophion obscuratus (assembly GCA_964007375.1). Classification (NCBI taxonomy): domain Eukaryota; kingdom Metazoa; phylum Arthropoda; class Insecta; order Hymenoptera; family Ichneumonidae; genus Ophion; species Ophion obscuratus. The sequence goes on along the minus strand of OZ023313.1, from coordinate 72,046,767 downwards.
TTTCTAAAAAAAAATCCCTAAAAAACCAATTTTTTCGGCCTCTAGAGTGGCCTAACCCCTTAAATAAATGAATGAATATTTAGTATATATTTCGAAAGTGTATTTATTAAGTGTAAAATCTTTTATATCAATATCTATAATATATACCTATCAAAAAATTCATGAAAATAGCCTTTTTCGCGTCTAAAGTGAGAAGAGGCCTTAAGGGGTTCTCATAAGCTTGAAATTTCAGAAACACGATTTTTTTATTGCGTGTCTTTATAGCCAAAAATTCCAATTAGCATAATTACTTCAAAATATCTCTATAAATATACATAAAGGGTGTCCTGTAATTAATGGATTCTTCGTTTCTTGGCAACTTTTTTTACATCGAGGTTTCTTTTGTGAAAAAAATCATTATATTTTGTAGGATTGTGCGCTGCAGAATATATTTTATACAAGTGAACTAATAAACTATCCTTTCTCTCTCCCTCTCTCTCTCTCTCTCTCTCTCTCTCTCTCTCTCTCTCTCTCTCTCTCACACACACACAACACACTTTTTGGAGCACGTCCGAGCTAGTAAATGTCAGACCCAATCAAAATAATGTGTACGGTTTCTCACCCTACCAACATCTCCAAGACGTGGGAGAGTCGAGACCCCGCAACAATGAGAAACGAGAGAGAGAGAGAGAGAGAGAGAGAGAGAGAGAGAGAGAGAGAATGAAAATTCCACGATGCCCTATCCGAACTACACGATCCCCTGCGACGTGCCGAACCGATAAGAATAGAGCGTCGAACGAATCGTCGACGTCAGTTGCTTTCGCGTATATCTTCCACCTCAGCTCTGCTCCTTCTTTCTTCCTCTTCCTCTTTGCCCTCAAGCCGTCCCCGCACGGCTATTCAAATATACAGATAATTCTACATTCATACACGTTGAATTGGGAACGAGCCATTTTTCGATAAGAGTTCGACAGGTTACTGCAATTCTATAACTGCACCTCGTATTTTTTATATATATATATATATATATATATATATATATATATATATATACAGGGTGTCCCATTTTAATCTTACACCTGAATTTTCTCGAAAAATATTGCTCGGACGAACTATTGTGTGGAACAAAACTTCTAGGGATTGAAGGGGGACGTTTGAAAAAAATTTATTTGAGGAGCCAAAATTCAAAATGGCGGCGTTACAAAGGCTGATATGTTTTTTTCAAACGGAAACATAACTTTTTTTTATTGCCAAAAAATTTGTCAGCTGAAAACTAAAAACTTTTGTTGAAAAAATTTTTTGATAAAGTTCATAGTTTTCAAGTGAGAACATCATTTTCATGCCATCAGCCATGCAACCTCCTACGCTTTGGCTAACGCAAATGCCGGTGGTAGGGACAATTAGACTAAATGTCTCACGGCAAGCCGCTCAATGTTGTATTTTCGAATGTATGACCACTTGAACAAAAAAAGAATCAAATTTTTTTGTTGAAAATTTTGTTTTTTTTTGTTTTTTTTTGTTTTCAAATTTGGACGATATTTCATGAGAAAATTTTGGAGGAAAATCGATGAAAAATAGTTTTTTTTTTCATTTTAATAGCGTTTGTGCCATTTTCAGGCCCAAAAACGTGTTTCTTTAAATCCTTGACGAACTTTAAGCACGATGGGTAGAAAAAAAACACACACACACACACAAATCCTGGATACATCTGAAATAATTGAAAATGATGTTCTCACTTGAAAACTATGAACTTTATCAAAAAATTTTTTCAACAAAAGTTTTTAGTTTTCAGCTGACAAATTTTTTGGCAATAAAAAAAAGTTATGTTTCCGTTTGAACAAAACATGTCAGCCTTTGTAACGCCGCCATTTTGAATTTTGGCTCCTCAAATAATTTTTTTTCAAACGTCCCCCTTCAATCCCTAGAAGTTTTGTTCCACACAATATTTCGTCCGAGCAATATTTTTCGAGAAAATTCAGGTGTAAGATTAAAATGGGACACCCTGTATATAAATATATATATACACCAGGTGTTCCATTTCAGCCTCACAGCTGATTTATTTCGAAAAATACTGTTCCGATCAAGTATCGAATATAGTAAAACTTTTTCGGTTCAATGGGGGACGTTAAAAATATTTTCTAGTCGAAAATTCATAATATCGACATTAAGATGGCCGACATGTTTTTTCAAATGGGATCACGAATGTTTTTTTTTCACCAAAACATTTATCAGGCCTAACTAACTTTTGTGGAAAAAGTTTTCTGATAACGTTCATAATTTTTAGGTTAGAATATTATATTTACTATTTTAGGGCTATCCAGAATGTACCGAGAGAAGCTAAAGTCTTCAGCGTCCGTTGTGTAAGTATGCGTGTCGTGTGAGGGTGTGAGTTTGCTTGGGTTCGTTCGATAGCCCGATGAATCCCAACATTTTGGATCGCGCTGAAATAGTAAAGAATTGTATTCTAGCCTGAAAACTATAAACCTCAGCGAAAACTTCGCTTACGAAAGTTTAGTTACCTGATAACTGTTTTGGTGAAAAATGTATAATGCCATTTTGAAAAAGCACGTCGGCTATCTTAACAGTGCCGTTTTGAATTTTGGACCAATTTTTTTTTTTTCAACGTCCCCCTTTGAGCCATATAATTTTTATTGTACTCAATACTTGATCGGAGTAGTATTTTTCGGGATCAATCTGGTGTAGGATAAAAATAGGACACCCGGCATATATATATATATATATATATATATATATATATATATATATATATGTGTGTGTGTGTATATAAAAAAACACACACACACAAACACACACATATATATATATATATATATATATATATATATATATATATATATATATATATATATTAGGGTGGTTAAAAAAAATCGATTTTTCTTCTCAACGAAAAATTGATTGTAAGAAAAAGGAAGTTTCGCAAAATTTGAGGGTTCTAAACAATTTTTTCATTAATGCTCAAGCGCCTGTTTCATGTTTTTTTTTTCCCTTATTATCGGAGTATTAATTTTTTCTAAATCTCGATGCCGAAAATGTTATTACGTGATCCAATGTAACTCTCGGTTTAATTTTTTCCATAACATTACACAATTTTTATTTAAATATTTTTTTCCACCACAAACAATTCGTATTTGCAGATTAAGAATCAATATATGTAATTCGGTTGTGAAAATTATATCAACCACTAGACGAACAAGAACACGGTGTTTAGATCACTGAACGTCTAACAAGTATGCGTGTTTTTTGGAGCAATATGTTGTTTTGGAGTAAGAAAACAAAGTCACACGGATTCGAGAATTACAAACCGCGGCGCTGTTGACGCTACTGCACCTTTTGTTTGTCTGACTGTCCGTAAGTTCTTTTCGCGATTCATTTGACTGTTGCCAGTAGTTGCTGTATTGAGGTACGTCACAGTACACGTAAAAATAAAAATGTAAAAAATGATCGCGGGTTTGGACGATAGTGAAAGCGCCGAAATTTATCTGATTGGGTCGGCAATCGAAGAATTTGTGGAGCGAAAATTACCCACGAATAGAGAAGCATTGAGTCTATTCTTTCACTGTCGTTGTACTCTTAAATTTTCTGTTCGCGAGAGTACACAAAACGTTATCGACAAAATAACTAATATTGGGAGCGAAACCGGAATAGGAATTTCTCAATCTTGTATAAATTTCAAAAGGTTACAAAAATTATGATTGGAGTAGGCGGTATTGAAAAAAAGTTATTTACGGAAAAATTGAAACTCAATCGTTCAACGAAAATCTCATTCAACATAAGTTGGATAAATTATTTGAATTATATTATTATGATTTATATTGGCGGGAATAAAAATTGACGAAAAATCGAGAAAAAAAATTAAAAGCCGTTTGAGCACTATGTAAAAAAAATGTTTAGTCCTCTCAAATTTTGTATGAATTACCTTTTCATAACGTAGTAGCATTTTCCGTTGAGTATCGCAAAAAAAGAAATTAATTTTTTTTTGAACCCCCCAATATATATATATGTATATACATACATACATACATACATACATATATATATATATATATATATATATATATATATTAGGGGGGTTCAAAAAAAATTAATTTCTTTTTTTGCTCACTGGGGCTCATCGCCCCAAAGGAATGAGACGCACTTCTTCCTTTTTCAGAAACATATATATATATATATATATACGAGGGTAGGGTGAAAAGTTTCCGGCCTGACAAGAAAAACGATGTTCTAAAATTTTTTTTGCTTTATTTTTCAACATAATCTCCATCAACACTGATACATTTCTCATAACGGTGTTCTAATTTAGTTATACCAGTTTTAAACGTACATTCGTCAAGCTCCTCAAAATACTGATTTACAGCTTCGATAACTTCTTCGTTGCTCTTAAATCTTTTTCCGCCAAGCCATTTTTTGAGGTTAGAAAACAGGTAATAGTCGCTGGGGGCTAAGTCTGGAGAGTAGATTCGGCATCAATTCAAACTTCAATTCGTGGATTTTGGATATGGCAACAATCGACGAATGCGCTAGTGCGTTATCGTGATGAAACAAAACTTTTTTCTTCGCCAAATGAGGTCGTTTAATTTGCACCTCGTGCTTCAAACGTTGCAATAACTCTGCGTAGTACTGACCAGTGATAGTCTTACCCTTTTCAAGGTAATCAATGTATATAATTCCTCTCGCATCCCAAAAAACAGTAGCCATAACCGTGTTTGTCGATAAAATTGTTTTTGCCTTCTTTGGGGTTGGTTCCCCTTTTCCAACCCACTGTTTTGACTGTTCTTTATTTTCAGGAGTGTAGTGGTGGACCCATGTCTCATCGACAGTTATGAATCGACGCAAAAATTCGTTTGGATTACGCCTATACAGCGCCAAATTGTCGGTAGAAATGGTTTTTCGAAGCAGTTTTTGGTCGAGCGTTAGGAAACGCGGCACCCACCTTGCACACAGCTTTTCCATGTTCAAATGGTTGTGCAAAATATTTCGCACACGTTCAGCTGACATCCTACAGGTCTCAGCTATCTCATGCACTTTCAACCTGCGGTCTTCCAACACTATTTTATGGATTTTTTCAATCATCTCTGAAGTTGTGACTTCAACGGGCCGTCCTGAGCGAGGCTCGTCAGAGGTGCTCACACGACCCATTTTAAATTTAGAAACCCACTGCTTAATGGTTGAATATGATGGGGAGGAGTCTCCTAGTGCTGAATCCATCTCTTCTTTTATTTGCTTTGGTGTAAAACCTTTCAAATGGAAGTATTTGATGACAGCACGTATTTCCAATTTTTCCATTTTTACGAAAACAACGGAAGCGTCTCGCGCAATGTGCTCTCAAACGCAAACTAACGTAGCGATTGGGCTGAAACTGTACATACAAGCTCCGTAGGAATGGTACTGTACTGTACACCCTCGTATATATATATATATTTGTTTCTGAAAAAGGAAGAAGTGCGTCTCATTCCTTTGGGGCGATGAGCCCCAGTGATTTGGGGTGATGAGCCCCAGTGATTTGGGGCGATGAGACCCAGTGATTTACGGCGATGAGCCCCAGTGAGCAAAAAAAAGATATTAATTTTTTTTGAACACACGGTTGAGCCCCAGTGATTTTTGAAAGATCACTGGGGCTCATCGCCCCAAAAGAATGAGACACACTTCCTCCTTTTTCAGAAACAAATATATATATATATATATATATATATATATATATATATATATATATATATATATATATATATTTATTTCTGAAAAAGGAAGAAGTGCATCTCATTCCTTTGGGGCGATGAGCCCCAGTGATTTTTTTGCTCGCAAAAAGTACGCGGTATAAACGAGCGTAGGTCGTAGAGGGAAGAAAAGCGCCCCCGCGGAGAAGCTCCCACAGGACGAAAGGGAGAAGCCGGCTGAAGAGGCGCGGCAGCAGGAAGAGGGACGGGGGTGCAAAGGCGCCCCCCCCCCCCGCCGCGGCCCAACTTCGCCCTGCTCACTCCCTACTCGTCCACACCACCGGTGCTCAGCCATCTATAAGCATCGTCGCCGTTTGGAAGGCGCGCGAGAGGAGCGTCGGTTGTTAGCGCGCATAGTAGCCAATATTAGTATCCGGTACACATGCATACATAAATATGCATACATGTGTATATACATATGGGACGTTCCACGCCATTTCACCTAGCCCGTGACCCCGACCATTTTTGATTTTCCTGATTTTTTTTTAAATTGTACCCCATGATAGGAATATCCACACCAGTTTTTAGATTTTTATCTCTTCTCTTTTAAGAGTTATAATTTTCGAAAAAATGTCGATTTCGAAAGTTTCGGAAACGTTTAAGGGAAGGGTAGGGCTTTCAGCGTGAAAAAAGAAACACTTTTTTGGGAATTTTTTTCATCTATATGGATAGAGTAAATTTATTGAAACCTTTTGTACATTGTCAAGTGTCATTTCAAGAACATTCCGTTAAATTTGTACGCGAAAATATCCATAAACAAGCCGGTGACAAAGCTTTTTCAAGAATCCCTTTGGAAAAACACGATTTGCGGTGTCCACTGTATCTCAGCTAGAAATTATCTGAAATCAAGTACCATTAAAATTTAGTCAAAGTATCATCAAATCCTCCCCCTAACGATCTTTGATAATTTTTTTTTTTTTCATTTTAAAATTTTTGGTGGTCATGTAGAGTGAAAAGTGCTATTTTTCACGAAAAATTCCGCCATTTTGGGGGTGGAAAACCCCCTTAATGTGAAAAAAAAACTCAAACTTACCGTTGAAGGGAGGTATTTTTTATGTAGAAAGTATGTACCAAGTTTGAAATAAATCGGTCCTGTAGTTTTCAAATGGCAGTGAACACGGACTTTGAAAAAGTGGTTTCGAGAAAAACGCGGCACCGGCTTGTTTGTGGATATTTTCGCGTACAAATTTCACGGAATGTTCTTAAAATTACACTTAACAATGTACAAAAGGTTTCAATAAATTTACTCTGTCCATATAGATGAAAAAAATTCGCAAAAAGTGTTTTTTTTCACGCTGAAACCCCTACCCTCCCTTTAAACGCTGATAACTCCTGAACTAATTGAGATATCGACAAATGCCGCTATATAATTTTTTTTCGTTTTGAAGCATACTCTGGTTAAAAAATATGAAAAAATTATCAGTTATCAATGTCAACGTTTTTCTCGCTTGTGAAAACTATTTTTTTTTTTTTTCATGAAAACTATTTTCTTTTAAAGACGATTGCCTATTTCGATTTTTTTTTAATTCTCTAAAATAGAGTGCCCCAGTCTATGATTTTTAAGACTAGTCTCACCGTAGGCCCATTTTTCTTTCTATTTTTTTTCTCTAATTGATCATATTTTTTTGTGACGATTTTTATCATTTTAATGTCCAATAATGCTATTAATGACATTGAGATTTCCGATTCGACTTCGATAGGCCTAAAACGGTTTATTTTTAATTTGTGCGGAATTTAACGAAATCGTTAATAGCATTATTCGAGATTAAAATAGTAAAAATCGTCTCAAAAAAATATGATTAATTCGACCAAAAATAGACGGAAAAATGTGCCCACGACGAGGCGAGTCTTAAAATTCGTCGAATGGCTCACCCTATTTTAGCCAATTTAAAAAAAAAAAAAATAGGGAATCATCTTTATAAAAAATAGTTTTCACTTCAGAAGCGAAACCAACATTGACATTGATCATTGATAATGTTGCCATACTCTTTTCTCGAAAGTATGCTTCAAAATGAAAAAAATTGCACAGTGACACTTGTCGATATCTCAATTGGTTCAGGAGTTATCTGCGTTTAAACATTTCCAAAACTTCCGAGAACGACATTTTTTGAAAAATTATAACACCTAAAAGAGAAGAGATAAAAAATATAAAATTCGTGTGGATATTCCTTTCATGGGGTACAATTTTACAAAAAAAAAAATCACAAAAACTAAAAATGGTCGGGGTCACGGGCTAGGTTAATTGGCGTGGAATGTCCCATATATATATATATGTATGTATTTACCGTCAAAAGTCAAGGGAAGATAAGGTACGCATATATACAGAAAGCAGTGGGGGGGGGGGGCTGTGCGGTGAACCAACTCACAAATCATTATATATATATATATATATACATATACATATATACATATATACATATATATATATATATATATATATATATATATATATATATATATATATATATATATATGACGTCGTTGCCGTCGAAAATTACAACGCGTCGCGAGCACCGCGAGCAGAAAGGGAACCGCGACGACGACGACGACGGAGACGACGGAGACGACGAGCAGGAGCAGTGCATTCAGGACTCATGGCAGCGGTCCAACCCCGCGGGCTACCGCGCGCGCAGGCCGTGTGGGCGAATAAGAGGGCAAAGCTGCAAGGACGCGAGGTGAGGATATGAGGACGAGAGAGAGAGAGAGAGAGAGAGAGAGAGAGAGAGAGAGAGAGAGAGAGAGGAAAAAAAGACCAACTAATGAGAGAGGCAGAAAGAGAGAGCTAAAGAGAGAAAGGGAAAGAAGGAGAGCTGAAGATCGAGAGAGGAAGGAAAGAGAGCTAGAGAGGGGGGAAGAATGAGAGAGAATGATAGAGACAGAGAAGGCTGCGAATTCAGGAGCAGAACAGTCCCGAAAGCTCTCTAACACATACACGGATATGTTGAGTAAGTCTGTACATACGTACACATTCCGCTATATATCTAGATTGCCACAGGACATTTTGAACCCTCCATATTTATGTAACATTGCCAATCCGCACATCTCGCTGTTCTGAGGAAAGTCATCAAAATTTGTTCCAATGAATCATCAATCTTGGGAACAGGAGGATCCATGAAAATGTCCTTTGCATAAATATGATTACATTTACTTAAAAGTGATTTTGGGAAAAATTGGCTTCTATGGGGACGGACGTCATAGTCGAATGTCTTCAAAATCACCGTTCCTTATATATATATATATATATATATATATATATATACACATATATATATATGCGCGCGCGCGCGCGTGTGTGTGTGTGTGTGAAGAAGGGTGGGGTGCACTGTACAAACCCCGAACCTCACCCTTGAGCTTCGCGAAACATCGGTGTTGAGCTCTCTGTCTCTCTCTCTCTCTATCCTTCCCCCCATCTGCCTCGCAATCTTGTAAGCCCTGCCGAGGTTTTCCTGGGTTTGGGGAAATGGGATACCGCGAGTGAACGTGCTTCTGGTTACTCCACCGGGAATATTACGTCCTCGACGCGGCCTCTTTCCTAACCTACGGCAACTAGCAGACAGAGCGATACAGAGAGCCGGAAAGGGAGAGAAAGAGAGAGAGAGAGAGAGAGAATAGGGATTTCGATTGATTTGTTTCGATAATTTATATTTGAGAATTGTGGCGTTCAGCCAGAAAATGGAATGGATTTAGTACAAAAAGACCGCAATTGACACTCTTAGAAAATGTAATAGACGCCCTGAAAAAGAATGCAATGGATTCGGTGAAACGAAAATGCAATGGATTTTCTAGAAGAGAATGTAATGGATTCGTTTAAAACAAAAATGCAATGGATAGTCTAAAGAGAAATGCAGTGTATTCTCTAAACAATTGCAACAAGTCCTTTAAAATAAACGCAATGGTTATGCTTTGAAAAAATGTAATGGATTATCTGAAAACAATTTAATAGTTTCTCTAAAAAAAGGTAATGGGCTCTCTAAAAAAGAATGCAACGAATTCGGTGAAAACAAAATGCAACGCATTTTTCTAGTTATGAATGCAATGGATTCCTTAGTTTTCAAAATGCATTCTCTAAACGAAAATGCAATGGATTCCCTGAAAAATGTAATGGATTCTCTAAAAAAATATAATGGACTTTCTGAAAAAGAATGCAATGGATTCTCTATGAAAAAGAAATCCATGAATCCGGTAAAAAAAAGTGCACCAGGTTCGGTGTAGAAGAATGAAATGGACTCTCTAAAAAATGCAATGGATTCTCTAAAAAGAATACAATGGTTTCTCTTTAAAAAATGCAATGGATTCTCTAAAAAAAAATGCAATAATTTCGGTGTAAAAGAATGAAATGGACTCTCTAAAAATGCAAAAGATTCTCTTAATAAGATGTCACGCAATCTCCATAAAAATTGAATACATTGTCTAGAAAAATTGTATTGGATTCTCTAAAAAGAATACAATGATGTCTCTAAAAAAAAGTCGAATGGATTCTCTGAAAAAATGCAACGGATTCTCTAAAAAAATGCAATAAGTTCCGTGTAAAAGAATGAAATAGACTCTCTAAAAAAAATGCAATGGGTAGTCTAGAAAATGAAATAGACGAACTGAAAAAATGCAAGAGATTCTCTTAAAAATATACCATTCAATCTCCATAAAAGCTGAATAAATTTTCTAGAAAAATTGTATTGGATTCTCTAAAAAGAATACAATGTTTAAAAAAATGGAATGGATTCTTTGAAAAAAAAGTGGTATGGATTATCTAAAAGAAATGCAATAGGTTCGGTGTAAAAGAATGAAATGGACTCTCTAAAAAATGCAACGGATAATCTAGAAAATAAAATAGACGATCTGAATAAAATGCAAGAGATTCTCTTACAAAGATGCCATGTAATCTCCATAAAAAATAAATAAACTCTCTAGACAAATTGTATTGGATTCTCTAAAAAGGATACAATGGTTTCTCTTTTAAAAAATGCAATGGATTCTCTAAAAAAAAATGCAATAATTTCGGTGTAAAAGAATGAAATGGACTCTCTAAAAATGCAAAAGATTCTCTTAATAAGATTTCACGCAATCTCCATAAAAGCTGAATAAATTCTCTAGAAAAATTGTATTGGATTCTCTAAAAAGAATACAATGTTTAAAAAAATGGAATGGATTCTTTGAAAAAAAAAAGTGGTATGGATTATCTAAAAGAAATGCAATAGGTTCGGTGTAAAAGAATGAAATGGACTCTCTAAAAAATGCAACGGATAATCTAAAAAATAAAATAGACGATCTGAATAAAATGCAAGAGATTCTCTTACAAAGATGCCATGTAATCTCCATAAAAAATAAATAAACTCTCTAGACAAATTGTATTGGATTCTCTAAAAAGGATACAATGGTTTCTCTAAAAAATGGAATGGACACTCTAGAAAATGAAATAGACGATCTGAAAAAAATTCAAGAGATTCTCTTACAAAGATGCCATGCAATCTCCATAAAAATTTAATAAATTGTCTAGAAAAATTGTATTCGATGCTCTAAAAAGAATACAATGGTTTCTCTAAAAATAATGGAATGGAATCTTTGAAAAAAAAGCGGAATGGATTCTCTAAAATAAATGCAATGGATTCTCTAAAAAAACTTGGTATGGATCCGCTGAAAAAAGAAAATTCGATAGATTCTCTAAAAAATAATTGTTTTTTTAACAAAATTGTTTAAAAAAACAATTGTTCGAAAATGATCGGCGCGTATATAGCGGACGAGGGATGAAAGCTTCTCTCAACGGGACGTCATATAACGAGCGGAATTTTCGCAGACATCTCATGCGGGATGTTCACCACCGGGGAACGGCGATTGTCCCGAGGGGACGTTTTTCCTTTTCTTTTGAGGGGTGCCCCAATGCGCGCTGACAGCCAAGATTATGCATGCGATGGACAGACACTATATATATATATATATATATATATATATATATATATATATATATATATATATATATCCCGCGGTCTGACTTTATGCTCGTTTGTGCATAGCCGGGCAATGAATGCAGGCAAAACAAAAAAGAACACAGGGTAGACAAAAGCGCGAAACGGCAGCATAGAGAAGCAGAAGAGAAAGAGCGAGGAAGGGGGACAGAGCGAAAGGCCGTTTCAGAAATTAGATGTGCCCCGTACCACGGATCTTTCCCATCTTAATCTCGCCTTCCTTTATAATATCCAGTAAGAAATCTCGACAGCGACCGAGGCGACGTCATATCCTCTCTGACTATTCAAGAAAAGCTTCGGGCCATCCCCATCAACATTGCTCCGATTTTAGGACCAATATATACAGGACGTTCGAAAGGTCGATGCAAAGCCTTAAGGGGGTGATAGATCACCTCGTTAGGAACATATATAACCTAAGGTTACCTCAGTTTAAAGTTTAAGGATTTCGAGTTATCATGGTAAGTATGATTTTTGGAAAATTTCCCAAAATTAGACACTAACTCGTTTGCCTCTTATGTTAATGCTACTTTTTTTTTAAAGTAGCATTAACATGAGGGTTTTTTTATTTTTATGGCCATTTCCGTACAACATCTTTACAGATTTATCAATATATTAACATAAAAACGTGCCGTTTTATTTGATATAATTTGTCCGTTCGTGTACGCAGTCACATAAGGTTCTCAAGGATTATATAAAATGTACGAAGATTTTATATGTCCAATTTCGTATAACATCTTTATAGATTCATTTCTTTACGATTTTTGTAAAAACTTCATAAAAAAAATATCTCCTGGGTTGTTACACTTAATAAATACACTGTCGAAATACATAATAAAAATTTTTGTATGCATTCATGTAACCGAAACAAACTTTAAACGCGTTTTTCTCGAAACAATGTTTTTCGACGGCTTGATGATAAAATCTTCGAAACTACTGAACCGATCCTTATGAAATTTCAACCACATATTCTTCACGACTATAGCTATAGCGCGTATCAAGGATATTTTTAAATTTTGATATTGACTATTTCTTTTGCCAAAAACGGTGAAAAAAATTATGTATTTTTTTGTTTTTTTTTTCGAAAAATGTCCGCCATTTTGTTATTTTTGCATATATCAAAAATCGTTTTATATGCGCTATAGCCATTAATATACTGAATCTAAAAACGTTTGATTTTTTTGTTTCGGATGATCCATCTCCGTTACAACTCCTCCACGATAATAGTGGAGAAAATATCAGATATCCAATGGAATATCCATGGAAAGAATATCAGATATTCAACTGATAAGAACAGATACTACACTTTGATCTTAGCCACAGGCCAAGGAGCGATACTCTTTAGAGTTTCTCCGGCGTTTAAGTAGACTTTCGGTTCGCGCTACGCTTGCGAGAAACGAGCGCTCGTGCGGCTTCTAGCGCTTACTCCGAGAACTACGGGTCTCCTCACACCTATAATTTCGGTGGCGCTCGGCCATGATTTGGTTGCATTTTTTTCAACCAAATGCGCAAGAAACAAATTTTATTTTCGCATAATTTTTCAAGCAATTCAGACATTTGCTTAATATTTTTCAATCAAAATAAAATATTAATATTTTAACGAATAATGTACTTGGAAATCAATATCGGATATGGTGAAAAAAATAAAATAACATATTTACTTATAGTAGAGTCGTGCTGTCGCTGAAAAAACCCGGAATCGGAAAAAATTAGAAGAAGGCTAGTTTTTTGACAGGTGATTTTGTAGGTGCCGCGGGTGCTAAATCCAAGTTTGCCTAAAAATGGGGGTGTAGGGTTCTTTTTTAAGGGATGAACGGAGATGGGGGTGGATTAATGCCAAACTACATCCCCTACGAGGTCGGCGCCGTGAGACAAAATGTTCAGAAAAATCCGGGCTTTAGTTTTGTCCACAGCGCCGAAGTCGTGGAAGTTCATTTTGAGGGTGAAAAAGTGGGGTGAAATTTTGAAAAAACGGTTTTAATTCAATAACTCTTTAGACAAAAATCGTACGTTTTTTTGTTCAAATGGGAACGTTGTAGCCCTTGAAAAGACGCATCGATCGAGTATTCGATCATCACTCTCCGATAATATCTTCACCCCCCAAAAAATGGTTAAAAAACAAACAAAAAAAGATTTCATTGAATAACTCAAAAACAATCGGTTTTTCGAGTATGGTTCAAATGTACGAAATGTAGAGAATAATTTTCTCCAAATATTCGTTGCTATGGACCACCCTTGAATTTTGATTTTCCAACCCCTCCCAGGGGTTGAACATTCAAAATGAAATTCTGGGAAAACTATTGACGGCACGAATTCGCCGCCGTGGAAGAATTTGTAGCTTGAACCCTCAGCTACATTTTTGTCCACAGCGCCAAACTCGTATCTCTTTAGTTTCGGTCAATAGTTTTCCCAGAATTTCATTTTGAATTTTCAACCTCTGAGAGGGGTTCGAAAAAGCAAAATTCAAAAGTTGTGCATAGGAACGAAAATATAGAGAAAATTATTCTCTACATTTCGTACATTTGAATCATCCCCGAAAAATCGATTGTTTTTGAGTTATGCAATAAACAATTTTTTTGTTAATTCTCCAACAATTCTTTTGGGGGTGAAGATATTACTGGAAAGGGTTGATCGAATACTCGATCGACGCGTCTTTTCAAGGGCTACAACGTTTCTATTTGAACAAAAATTGTATGAATTTGTCCTAAACAGTTATCGAATGAGAACTGATTTTTCAAAATTTCACCCCAATTTTTCACCCCCAAAATGAACTTCCTCGACTTCGGTGCTATGGACAAAAATAAAACCCGAATTTTTCTCAACATTTTGTTTCCCGGCGCCGACCTCGTGGGGGTTGTAGTTTGGCATTAAACCACCCCCATCCCCTAAAAAAACTCTACCCCCCGATTTTTAGGCAAACTTGGTTTTAGCACCCGTGGCACCTACAAAATCACGTGTCAAAAAACTAGCCTTCTTCTAATTTTGTCCCATTCTAATATACAGCACGACTGCACTATAATGGAAATTTTATCTGAATCAAACGAGCGAAATTCAATTTTTCTTGTGTACTCGAATCAACAACATTCATGCTATGAATTGAAACGCTTATTTTGTTCGTTGCAGAAAAGGCATTGAAAACTGTATAATTTGTTCGCTATAATTTTTTAGATAGTTTCAATAATATATTGTTCTCGGCTAACAATATATCTTTTGAAGGAAAAAAAACTTTTAATTTTATCATGTTATTAAAGTCAACAGCGTTTTGTTTGGACTAATAAATCCGATTATTTACGCCAACAATTTTACAATTGAATCAACAAAATTTCATTCAATAACACCAATGATATTGGATCAATGATTTTTTTTCTCAGTGCAGACCTACAATTTTGTCAGGAGATTTTTTAAACTACCATTTTCGTCTATAAATAGTGACTTGTATAAATGATTTTTTTTTAAATGTATTTCGAAAGTGTATTCATTAAGGGGGGATTGTCTTTTTTTTCGCAAAATTTACCGCTTTTTGGGAATTTTTTTGTGAAGTAAGTATACAACGGAAAACTTGTGAAACTTGGCATATAGTTTTATTGATCTGTTTACTACATGCAAAAAAATTTTTAAACAATTTCATCAAAAAATCCGCCTCCCACCCCCCTCGACGCGCGATGGTCCTTTTTTGATGGTGTGCACGATTTCTCAAAAACTATTCAACCGATTGCCTTCAAATTTGGACAGAATGCTCAGCTGACATTCTTTTATCGTTTGATGAAGCAAAAAAGCAATACGTTTAATAGTTTTTTTATTTATAACAAAAAAGCGATCAATTTTTTTCGAAAAATCGATACTTCAAGTTCAAAACGTCACCAAATCATCAATTTTTTTTTCCCCTTCATCGAACGATGGCTATATGTGTCTAAAGTAAAATGCTTTTTGGGTTTTTGTTGCAGGATGAACGTGAAGGCTGTAATCGTGCACACCATCAAAAAAGGACCATCGCGCGTCGAGGGGGGTGGGAGGCGGATTTTTTGATGAAATTGTTTAAAAATTTTTTTGTATGTAGTAAACAGATCAATAAAACTATATGCCAAGTTTCACAAGTTTTCCGTTGTATACTTTCTTCACAAAAAAATTCCCAAAAAGCGGTAAATTTTGCGAAAAAAAAGACAATCCCCCCTTAAGTGTAGCAACTTTTATATCAATATCTATAATATAAACCCATCAAAAAGTGTCATGAAAATAGCTTTTTTAGCGTTTAAAGTGAGAAGATCCCTTTTGGTTCCAAAGCGTACCATTTCATCAGTTTTCAACATTTCTCACTTTTTCTTGGTTCATATTTCGCGTATGAGTGTATGAAAAGGAAAATGTTCGTTGGTTTTCTGTCAGATCAATCCCGCCGACGCTACGTGTCACGCCGTCTGACAACGTCCGCCGCAGCCTGTTCAGAAGACCGTGCCATACCACCGTAATTTTTAAAGATTAATCCCCCCCAAAAAATACCATGTAACAGCCAAAAGTAGTAACAAAATATCCCCTGACTTTCAAAAATGGCGAAGAAATCTTTCCTCTAAAAAAAAAATCATAAAAATCAGCATTTTTTTCCTCGCCTAAAGGCATCTCCCTCCTCAAGTAGACCATAGTGCCCGAAATCACATAACGGAACAAAGGATAAAGCCGCCATTCTCATTTCTCACGGACGGCGTATTTTTACAAAGAGCGATGAGATCGGGCTAATTTGATATTGATTTCGCATTAGCGAGCCCCTTCTCCGTCTTCTGTCTCCAGGCATAACCCAAGATTATTCTTGAGAGAGAACAACGATGGGCGAAGCAAGTGATTTAGCTCAAATACCCCCTTGCGTCGGAGAATCGTCAACGTGGTCGTCCACGTTTTCGTTGGTCTTCACGAAGCGTTTAGGGAAACGCACCATCAACGAAAAATGTGTATTCGACGGTCATCGATCATTTTTTTATTTTTATTTTTTCCCCTTTTCAGCCGAAACATATTTCCCTGGCGATGAAGCCTCCGGGGGCGTTTTTGACGTTGAGCGAGGAGACGCGAGGGATGAAGAAGGAGAGCCCTGTAGAAGGTAGAAGGCAGAGAGAGAGAGAGAGAGAGAGAGAGAGAGAGAGAGAGAGAGAGAGGGAGAGATTGATTGATTGATTGTTGATTTTTTATGCCTTAGTTCCATAACTTAAAGGCAAAGTTTGCTAAAGGAAGATTGAATCAACTTCAATCTTATAATGATAATAACAGTAATAATTATATTCAATAAAATTAATTATATAATTCGAAAAAAATATTATAATCAATAAAAAAGTTCAAAAAAATAAAATTTAATAAAAAAAACAGTAATAATAATATTCAATAAAAAATATAAAGACTAAAAATATAAAGTGTATTATCAGAATATTCATCGCAATGATAGGAAGTCCACAAAATAATTACACACTGACACTAACTGATAAAAAGGTAAAAACAATATGTAGGGTAAGGTGCCCAATTATTGGTACTTTAAGTCCAATTATTGGCACTTTAAGGGGTTAGGCCACTCTAGAGGCCGAAAAATAGGCTTTTTGGAGATTTTTTTTCAGAAAAACTGCAAAATAAATCGAAATTACAAAAAAGGGTGTTTATCGTACATATCAGTGACTGTATACAATCATTTTTTTGAAGCGATTAATTTAAAAATGGCGGCTGTGCAGCGTTTATCTCAGAAATGAATTTATTAAGTTGGCCGGAAACATAATTCAGACAATTTTCAAATGATTAACTCGAAATGTTAAATATATCTCGAAAAATATATTCTCTATTGAAATACGTAGGATTTTTTTTATATCGCATAGTTCGTTTGTTATTGACAATTATCTGACGATTTTTTGGCACATTTTTGGGAAGTGAAAAATTTGAATAAAAAATCGTCAGATAATTATTAATAACAAGTGAACTATGCAATATAAAAAAATCTCGATTTATTTTGTAGTTTTTCTGAAAAACAAATGCCCAAAAACCTATTTTTTTCGGCCTCTAGAGTTAGGCCAATCTAGAGGCCGAAAATAATTCATTTGAAATTTTTTCAAATTAATTGAAATAATTGAAAATAATTAACACTGCATAAAATAATGAAAAAAAAATACATAAAAAATAAAGTCGAAGAATAATAATGTGAATAAATAAATAAACAGGGAGGGGGGAGTGAGAGGCGTGAGAGAGGAGAGAGGGAGAGAGAAA
This sequence comes from Ophion obscuratus, assembly GCA_964007375.1. Classification (NCBI taxonomy): domain Eukaryota; kingdom Metazoa; phylum Arthropoda; class Insecta; order Hymenoptera; family Ichneumonidae; genus Ophion; species Ophion obscuratus. The sequence goes on along the minus strand of OZ023313.1, from coordinate 72,028,874 downwards.
GAGAGAGACAGGAGAGAGACTTTGCGAACACTACAACCCCGGTGCTTAATTGGCCGTCTGTTATCGACAGGCTGAAGAGAGGAGCGCTAGAGACTGCCCGGATAATGAATAATGAGTTCGCGTCACTGGCAGGACACCACCTCCATGGTGGCTCTACAGCACTATAAGTAGAAACGACAATCTAAGCAAAATATATATGTATATATACATATGGGACGTTCCACGTCAAATTGACCACTTTTAAGCCCAACCCCTTTCGATTTGGCTGACATTTAAATGTTTCATTGTTTCCTTCTGAAAACGCTTCTGTGATTTCTTCAAATTTTGTTACATAATCGGAAATATGTAGCGAAGTTTGGAAAAAAATCGACGTTTTTTTTTCGAATGCTCATAATTTTCTGAAAAATTGTCGAAATGAGATATTTTTTTGTTAAAATATTTCGTCTTGAAATGTACTTTATAAAAAAAAATAGTAAAGGTCATTTTTGATATCATTTTTTAGTTTATTTGAAAAAAACTCGAATTTTTCGATGTACGACATGATTGATTTTCAATTTTTTTTTTTTCGTAAAAAAATATAATATATTTCGCGTTTTTTGCCGCAAGACCTATCGTGGTAAGATTTTTTCTTCTATTTTTTTTTCCAAATTGGACAATTTTTCTTCTCGATTTTTTCCCAATTAAGATTTTCAATTTTCATTCAAGGCCATTTTCAAGTGAGCCGAACTGTCTTTTTCAAACCCCAACGCCTTGAAAATCACATATAGGCAATTGTGCGAATATTTATGATATTTTTGTAAAGGTCACTTAGAAATAAATTAATTATCGGAAAAGGAGATCTAATTTTAATTTTAAGGGAGACTTTGTCCCGGTTCGAGCAGCGGGAGATGTTAGCGGCTCGACATGAGCAGCTAGAAGAAGAGGAAGGATGCCTCTATGGACCAGCAATTGCCGATTAGTGGTAATTATAAACACATTTGTGTAAACACATTACAAAACTTTAAACGCGTTTTTCGCGAAAACGCGATTTTAAAAATGGCTGACATTCTCCTGACCGCTGTAATTAACATATCGACCTGAAATTTGGAGAGCATACTCAAAAAATATGTCTCCACGGAATGACGGATCGTTTTTTCGATAGATACATTTTTGCATTTATTATTTAACTTTTTATGCGACAAAAAAACGCGAAAATTCGTTTTTTTTTAAATTGCCGCCATTTTCCGAAATTTGTCCTAAACGAAAAACCCATCCGTCATTCCATGACCAAAGGGTCACAGTTTGATAATATGCTTTGAATTTGTGTTTCAGATCAACAAAGAGGGGGCAGTGATGTCAGCCGTTTACCTCCCACGATTCGAGGACCTGTTTTCGCACAGCTGCTACGGCCGCCATTTTGGTTTTTATTTTCAAAAAAAATTTTTTTAACGTTCTGTATATCATGAATAAAAGCAAGAAAAAACCGCACTCAAAAAACTTTACTCGTTTCCTTTAAAAAAAATAAAATGTAAACACCTGAAATATGGCACTCCAAGGACAAAGTCTCCCTTAAGCCGTTTTTAGAGGGGCAGTTCTGTCGAGCATCAGGTAACATTTTTTTTAGCCCAAGTCAATTTAATAAACCAAAAGTAATTGGAGCGATCAGTGATCGTATTTTTTGTTATTAAGAAGCTACCAAAATCCGCGTTTTTCGCGGCTGTAACATCCTTTTCGTCTTCGATATATTAATCGCGATCAAATTTTCGTTCGGCGTTCGCAGCTCAGAAGAATGGCCATTCAAACGAAAAGTTTTGTACGCTCCATTTGTTTGGGAATTTGCGATCAATTATTTCACGATTAATTTGCAGTTTTGGCGAAAAATCGCATCCAGTAGAAAATGCCGAGTATGGTCAGACGTGGCTGAAATGGTTGTTATGATAATGGTGCGGTATATTAAGCATTGAATGAGTTATATCTAATAATAATAATAAATAAATTATTATTATTATTAATGTAGAAGGAAGAAAATTCAAATAATTATAAATAAAAAAGTAATCATTATTATGATGATCATATTACTATATAGATGGGCCCATTTGTTACACTCGTACCGAATATACGATTAGGTAGTATTACCGGTAATTAGTACTACCAATGGGTAATAATGACTGGTGATTAGTAAGTATTAGTAATTACCCGTAATATCATTGCCACTACTATAGAAGTGAAGCATTGCCTGCCTGTTCACTTACTCGTTCGACCATTGGGGATTTCGAATTGTAGTTGTAAAATGGTTTCAGTTTTTCGACAATTCCACGAAAATTATCAACTTTACGAGGAAAATAGTTCTAACAAAAATGATAGCTTATAAAATTCTACCCAAAAATGCTTATTGACTTTTCTTTGTAGAATCAATGGTTTTCGAGTAAAAGTTACGATAAAGTTGCAATGTATACTTAAAAAAGAAATACGTACTTATACTTCTGCAACTACAACGATCTCGGTTGAGGTCAAAATTTCGAAAACCCGATTTTTTCATAACGTTGTTTTATAGGCAAGGATCTTAATTTAAATTTGTACCAAAGATTTTTTTGAAATTCCAAGAATCGACGGCGTTGTGACGATTTTTGTGAAGTTGTTTTTTTTTGTCGAAAATCGAACTTTTTTTTTCTATACCTTGCTATTTTCGTAATCTCTGAAATTTCAAAAAAATCTCCGGTCTTACGAAAATTTTATTATATCATATTATAAAATAATAGATATTATATTAAATAAAGTAAATAATAAATATTATATTAGAAATTTTTATTTTATTATATTAGGACATATTTAAAAATTTCATTTCAGACGACCCTAATTGCCGGAAGCACCTATGAGGTAGTCAATTTAACCACTTTTTTCCGACCATTTCAGACCCGCCCCATAATTGGTTATATCAAAGTACTACAAAAAGGCATTCTATGTGAATTTTTTCAGATTTTGAAATTCAACATTTTAGAAAATGCCGTTTTTTTCCAAATGAATATATCTCGGAAACTAGAAGTAACTGAAAAAAAATGTCTGTACATAAAAGTTTTACTTTTGTGTTCGCTTTCGAGCGGACGACTTGAAATAATTTTTACGTTCGTGTAACGCTGATTTTTTACCAAAAAAGGGGGAAATTATTTTTTTATTAAAAAACAGCAGTTTTTCTTGTCTGCAAAAATTACAGAGTCTTGCAGTATGACTGACGATATCGCAAAAAAATCGCCAGAGTGGCCCGGATCGAGGTTCTAGGGTAAAAAAAATAAAACCACACAAATTAATTTTTTATACCGGAACCTCGCTCCGTGCCACTCTGGCGATTTTTTTACGATATCATCACACATACTGGAAGATTCTGTAATTTTTTCAGCCAAAAATCGGCTGTTTTTTAATAAAAAAAAATAATAATTTCCCACTTTTTGGTAAAAAAATCAGCGTTACCGGAACGTAAAAATTATATCATATATTCCGCTTCAAAGCTAACACAAAACTTCAACTTTTATGTACAGACATTTTTTTAAGTTACTTCTAGTTTCCGAGATATATTCATTTGAAAAAAACACGGCATTTTCTAAAATGTTGAATTAAAAAATCTGAAAAAATTCCCATAGAATGCGTTATAGTAATACTTTGATATAACCAATTATGGGGCAGATCTGCGATGGTCGAAAAAAAAGTGGCTGAATTGACGGAGAATCCCTCCTATACCGACCGACTATGGAAGCCACATCGCCGCTTGGTTTGGATAATAATAAATTCATTGTTTATCAATATTTTTCGATGAAAAAAAAACTCAATCTTGGCAAACCTATGTATTAATTGTGTGCAAAATCTCGACCTCGTCATCCCAATACCCTTATCCGATTTTTTTGTTGAAAATTGACCTGTTGTTTGAGCCCCCCAATATATGATTAGTTATCACGCCGTCAATAATTACGTAACGTAATTATACAGCGTATAATAAAATTAACGTAAAAATTAAAGTAACCTGATTTTCACTATACATCCAAACGAAGCCTGAAAACCTCGCTGCAGAATGTCCACAAACTTGCTTCAAATCATTTATCACGATGTTTTGTTTAAGGGGGGAGATGCCTATAAACGAGGAAAAAATTTGCTGATCTCCATAATGTAAAAAAAAAACTTATTCACCATTTTTGAAAGATAGGTTATGTTTTATTACAACTTATGGCTGTTGCATGGTTTTTGAAATTAATCTTTAAAAATGGCGGAGGTATGGCCATAAAATTAATCGACCGATTCTGATCGAATTTCGTATAAATCTTTCTACCCTTATTGTCTGAGACACGACCCTAAATGTTTTTGAAAATAAAGAAAGTATTTTTTAATGGCAAAATGTAGCCATTTTTTTTGGGAAAATTAAATCTTTTTGTTCCGAAGCGTACCATTTCATCGATTTTCAGTATTTCTCACTTTTTCTTGGTTCATATTCTGCGTATGAGTGTCAATGAAAGAAAAATTCTCGTTGTTTTTTTCCTCAGAATAATCCCGCGGACGGTACGTGTCACAGAGTCGAATAAAATCCACCGCAACCCGTTTAGAAGATTGTGCCATATCTTGCTATAAAAATGTGATGTTATTTTTTAAAAGGAAATATTTCTCCACCATTTTTGAGAATTAGGGTATGTTTTACTACTACTTTTGGCTGTTACGTGGAATTGTTTTTTTTATTAATCTTTAAATATAACATAGCTCCATTTTTTAAGATAAATAAAAAAATACCATGTAACAGCCAAAAGTAGCAGTAAAACATACCCTAATTCTCAAAAATGGTGGAGAAATATTTCCTTTTAAAAGATAATCACGAAAATCACCTATTTTTTTCTCGCTTAAGGTCAACATTTTTTCGCGAAGGGATTACGAATTACGAGCCTTGAAACCTCGAAAAAAAAAAAATTCGAAAAACGAAAATTCCAAGAGTATTTCAACGCGTATATTATTCTTCTTCCGGAAGTGATCGTTTACCGTCGCTGCGACCATCGTACCCGTCGACACGTTAAGTGGGTCTTGATTGCGGAAAATTGTACAGTTCTGGGTGCACGAGAAAGCGGCGGTGTCTCAGCTCAGAAACTTCCGGTTCGCGTGTGTTGCTTTTAATAGTGAAGCTCTTGTCTACAGGGTGGCCCTCTGTGAACAAGACACTCGTCTCGAATGCTCCTTAATGAAACGTGCTCCTGAAATGTTTCATTAAGGGGTTACCCCCACTTGCGATTTTGAAAAAATCGATTTTTTTATTGCATTTTTTTTAAGTATAAGTATCTGACAATATGTCCTGAAAATTTCAAGTCGATCCGAACAAAATTGACTGACAAGGAACATCCCTCAGGTGTCCGCCTCCGATTTTGTTGAAACTCATATATGCGATAGAGCATCGAAAACTTTGAGACACGTATTTTTTTTTATCGGCGGAAAAATGGATTTAAGGGGGGAAACCGCCCCTCAAAGAAAGGCGTGTCGAGGGGTGATCTTGCAGTTTCACCCAGAAGCAATCCACCGATCTGAATGAAACAAAAACGAAAATTCTTCTAATGAAAAGCGATGAAAAATCCACTATGAAAATGTTAAGAAAAAATTAAATTAGGGGGTAAACCACCCCTCAATTTGCCTTTTTTTACCCCACACTTAAGCGGGTTGTATGCAAATTAATAAAACAGGTATCATTTTGAAGGGCAATTAAAATTAAAGTTGACGGGTTTTTGCGTTTTGGCGGCATAGCAAATTTAAGGGGGTAAACCACCCCTAACATACATTTATTTATCGTGGTCGTTTTTTTCTGTGTTTAAAGTATATCCGCTGATTTTAAATATTTCTATAAGCTACAATTTAATGTTTTACCATATGTCAAAATTATTACATTTGTCTTAAGGGGTAACTACCCCTCTGACGAGAAACATCATTGAAGTATCCGCTTTTGATTTCCTTGAAACTCATATATGTGGTAAAGCATTGCAAACTATTAAACATGTTTTTTTGTATCGGCAGAAAAACGGTGTTAGGGGATGAAACCACCCCTCAAAGTGGCATTTCTGAAGTCGGTGACCAGGATTACTCGAACACTAATGAACCGATCTTCTTGAAATTTTGCAGGCTTATTTAATACATAAAAATGTAGTCTTTAATCGTTCGATTTTTTTTTTCGAAAAAAAAATGGCCGTTCTATAGCCAAAAAACGGCCGTTTTTTTCGTTAAAATCGAACCATTAACTTTGACTGTCCGCCATTTTGTGAAAAATGAATATTTTTTAAAATCCTTCGATTAAAGACTAGTTTATACTTATATTTGACTAAATCCATCCGCATTTTTTTTTCAGATGATCCACTTCGCCGCAATGTTGGTCATCGCAAACCGTGTATATAAAAACATTATTTCATTGACGGCCATTTGCCACTAAACAATGTAATATTTTTCAATAAAAAAATTACCGAAAGTTCTTCAAGATGTGTTCTTTAAGATGGTATATTGATCGATTAAAAAAGTTTTGTAGTTTTCTTTAAAAAAATTCATGAAAAAGGCCTTTTTTGCGCTACAAGTGGGGGTAAGGCCTTAAGGTAATCCTATCGCTTCACACTAGTCATACTACTCATCGTACTTGAGACTTGTATAATTTATATTTTTAACATATGCAAAAAAAAATATTTGTAATAACTAAAGCTTTCCATGTGTAAACTGTTGAATGAATATTCACATTTAAGGGCGGGGTAAAGTATTAAAATTTTTTTTTTCATTTTTTTTTAAATTTTTCAAATGAATGCATAATATATCAAGAATATTGTGTTAAAATTTCAAGTCGATCGGAGTAAAATTGATGAAGTTATGAGTATTTGAGCGTCTATTGCTCCATGCCGTTCTCTTCTCTTCTGCGTTTTTCAAACCGTTTTTCTGAGACTTGTCATATTTGAAGTCCGTGTGCACGATAACTTAAAATCTACTGGACCAATCGCTTTGAAATTTTGCACAGTACTTCTTCACATAATTCACCAGGTATTGTCGAGAGCTTTTTTGTTTTTTTAAAATAATTACTAATTTTTCAACAACAAATTAGCCGATTTTTTAAGCGAAAATCGGGTTTTTGGCTCCCAAGTGCTACGAAAAATCGAAAAAAAAAAAATCCTCCCGTCATTACCTCGAGGAACATCTCCTTTAACAAATGCATTTTGATTTTTTTGTTTCAAATGATTCTGTTGCGAGTTATGGTGCACACCGCAAACCAACTTTTTTTCGAGGCGCCTCCGGGGTTTAATTTTCACTCGCTCAATTTTGAATATTTTGCAATGCAAATTTAGGAGAATGTTGGTCAAATGTTACTTTATTATATGTAAATTTTTCAATAAACGAACACTATTCGTTACGCCAAAAAAAAATCTTAAAAACATGCCTTTTTTTCGCCGAATTAACTTTACCCCGCCGTTAATTAGAAAAATGAAAAAATTGTTATTTAAACCAAGTGGTAATAAATCCAATACCGAAAGTTCAAATTAAACTTGATATTACATAAAAATTAGGTCAATAAGCGCAATTTTATCTTAGAGCACTGGATTAGTACAAGTGTCAAGTATGTAAATCTGATTATTTTTAAGAATCTGACGGATTCCCACCGTAATATGCACTTTTGTAGCGACCGGAAATTTGGTTTTTGTATGCCGTCTCGGAATTCCTTCACAAAAATACGCAATTTTAATAATTATTTTCTCTGTAATTACGTCGATAACCGACCCTGAAATTTTACAGAGACAATTATTAATATATTTAGTGAAGCTCATAAAAAAAATGAAAATCCTATGGATTAAAGCCTAGCGATAGGATTACCTCAAGGAAAACGTACAATTGTATTGATGAGCATTGATACTAAGTTTCAAGTAAATCTGTCCAGATATTTCTTTTACCATAAAAACTTTGCTACCCCCTTTTCCTCTTAAGGATTGAATTTTCAAAAACGCTGAAATTTCATGACTTGTGTCTAGAAGCAGTTGCACAAAGTTTCAAGTTAATTTGACCCGTTTCTGAAAACTTTCGTACAAACTTTGCCACCCCATTTCGTTCGGGGGTTGAATTTCGAAAAATGCTAAAATACGACTTTTATCAATTTGGTTGAATTATAAATAAATCTTCGGAACAATTTTTTTTTATTTTCCTTACAAACTTTGCGACCTTTTTTCCCCTTAGGGGTTGAATTGCTAGAAACGCGGAAATACGTGTTTCATTGCTTGTGTCAAGAAGCACGAATACCAAATTTGAAGTAAACCCGACCAGATATTTTAAAATTTCCGTACAAATTTTGCCATCCGTTTTCTCCCCTTAAGGGTTGAATTACGAAAAGTCCCGTCATAAATGGTGCCTACATAATAAAATCAAAATGCCCTTCAAATTGCACGTTTCTACATTCAGCGGTTTAGGCTGAGCGATGATGAGTCAGTCAGTCAGGACTTTGCCTTTAATATATATATATGCATATATATATATATATACTTTTGGAAGAATTTTTTTTATTAAATAGCGCGTTATTAAATATATATATATATATTTAATAACGCGCTATTTATTAACTAAAGCGTTATTTGTAATGAATTATTTATAATTTATTTGTTATTTATAAATAAATAATAAATAACGCGCTATTTAATAAAAAAAATTCTTCCAAGAGTACCACCACGTTCATTACAAGCCTCGAGCTAATTTCCGTTTTATTAATTTTCGCTATCCAAATTGGAACCCGAATGACATGGGGGGAGGCGATGATTTTTTTTTATGCTACAGGGCATAATAGGGAGGGCACATTCTAAAAATTCGACTCAATATTGCATTCACATGAATGCCGCTGTAAAGAAGAAAAAAGACCCAGCCAAATGTAAATCTTTACGAACCTTTCAATTTTTATAAGTGATTTTTTTCGTCCTAAATCAACATTTATCGATGTTTTTGAGTAGGCAATTTCTAATGATCTACCCCGAATATTTATTTCCAAAGTGTATGAATATATATACATATAGATACAGATATATGAATAGATATTTATTTTTATTTATATGAAAAAACAATTTATTCGTTTAAATAAATAGAGATATTATTCATATGTCAATTTTGTTTATTTTATTATTCCTGAGCAATAACTCGATCACTATAAAAAATTAATATTCAAAAAATACAATACTTAAACGTACACACACACACACACACACACACACACACACACACACACACACTATCGGTCAAAAGTTTTTGATCACTTCGGGTAATAGCAAAATTTTCGACCGCTCTAGATAATTGCAAAATTATATTAGAATAATAGAATTCATTTTTTTCTTATTATACGAAGATACTGTATAGCTCTATAAAATTCATTATATGATTCTAATGTGATTTGGGAATTATCCAAAGTGGTCGAAAATTTTTCAATCATCTAAAGTGACCGAAAAGTTTTGCCCGGCAATGAGTGTATGTGTATATATATATATGTATATATATATATATATATATATATATATATATATATATATATATATATATATACACGTACACACGTGCAAACAGGGTGTCGCATTGTCATTGAAAAACAATTTCATCAAAATATGTTCATTTTCAATCAATGGAATTTCAAGTTACCATTTCAATCTACCCGATTTTATTATTTTTCTTTACTACAACGAGAATATTTTTAAGGCCAATAAAAAATTGTCTTGGCATCACGTTTTTTATGAGACGTCTCGTGGGGCGCCGGAGGGGCGTAATGGTGTAATGGGGGGGGGGGGGGGGGACATTAATTTCCCCTTGTTTCTCCCTAAAAATAATCTTGTTCAGCGCAATATTTTGACTCATAGATTGAAGTTGAGATACCTTTAGGTGAGGAAAAGTTTGCTGATGTTGGTGATTTTTATTTAAAAGCTAAGATTTAAAAGGAAAGCTAATTTAAGCTAACAAATCGATCGATTCTGAAAAAATGTTGTATAAATCTTTCTAACCTTATTGCCTAAAATGTCATCCCGAATGTTTTTGGAAATCGAAAAAAGTATTTTTTATTGCAAAATGTCGCCATTTTTTTCGAAAATTCAATGTTTTTGTTTCAAAGCGTACCATTTCACCGATTTTCAATACTTCCCCCTTTTTCTAGGTTCATATTCTGCCTAACAAGAAACATCCCTCAGGTGACACCCTTCGATATTGTGGAAATTTCGATATGTTATAAAGCACCGAAATGTAACCGATACGTATTTTTTTTTATCGACGGAAAAATGGTTTTAAGGGCTGAAACGCGCCCTCAAAAAATGGGGATGTTTTTCGTTTTTCGTCGATAACGTTTTAACGGTACGAGATATTGAAAAATTTCAAATTGCAACAATGTTCATTTTTTTGTGCACTATACATTGGAGATGAGAACGATAACGTTATCGACGAAAAACGAAAAACACCCCTATTTTCGAGGGTTCCTTTCACCCCTTAAAACCGTTTTGCCGCCGATAAAAAAAAATACGTATCGCTTACTTTTCGGTGCTTTACAACATATCCAAATTTCAACAAAATCCAAGGGTGTCACCTAAGGGATTTTCCTTGTAAAAGTGTCAATGAAGGGAAAATCTCCGTTGGTTTTTTTTTCAGATTGATGCCGCCGAAACTACGTGTGACAATATCCGCCGCAACCCGTTTGGAAGACCGTGCCATACCCCCGCTATTTTTAAAGATTAATAAAAAAAAAAAAAAATACCATGTAGCAGCCAAAAGTAGTAAAAAAAACCTTACCCCGAGTCTGAAAAATAGTGAAGAAAGCTTACTAAAAAAAATCATGAAAATCAGCCATTTTTTTCCCGCCTGAAGGTATCTCCCAAAAAAAAAAAAAAAACAAAAGCGGAATGCACCCTGTATAAAAACGTCCGCATCACGAGCGCAGCTTGTATATACATCGGGGAACTTCAACGACCGTAGCTGCGCACCTCGCGCTCGTTGCGGATGTACTACCCCGTGCTACCCTATACTTCGAACGGCGAAACGCGATGTACACGCGGATTATAGAGATATTCTCGAACTGCGGCGAAAGCTTCGTGGAAATGCAAACTGTAGGCTCGGTCTCGTCGAAAAGCGGTCGGGGCATGCATGTGATGGGGTTGTGCAACGAGCTGCAGGGGTGCTGTACAAGCAATGGGGGTATAGCCGTCTAAATATATTTTTACGCATATATACAGGGTGTCCCTCTTATCTCTGCCACCCGAAATAAATTGGTAATTATCGACGTGAACAAGAAAATATTCCAGACAAAAGTTGTACGGTGTGAAGGGGGCCGTCAAATGCGACCAATTTTTTTTACACCGGTGGAGGCGCTGACGCACAGTGAAGGTCACCTCCACTTTTTCAAATGGAATGGTACATTTTTTTCTACCATCTTGTGGAGCACCTCAAGCCTCATAAAAAAACATTAGGGGGTCAAAGTCGTTCAAGGTCACTCAAGGTCAGTATCGAGTGTGTATTTAATTTTGATAGGTGACCTTGAATGACCTTGAACGACTTTGACCCCTGATGTTTCTTTATGCGGCTTGAGGTGCTCCACAAGATGGTTGAAAAAAATGTAACATTCGGGTGGTTATTTCGGGTGGCGGTGATAAGAGGGAGACCCTGTATATACGTACACTTCATAAATAAATATACAGGCTAGAGAAATTAAAGATTGACTTCACAATAAACTTGTGAAAATGGTACCCACTTTGTTCCGAAATCTTGGGAAAAAATTTTGAAAGATACTTGAAGATATGTAGAATAGAGGCCACTAAACAGACTTTTTAATCTATTAATCACGCGTCCGTAAAAAAATGTCGAAATTCACCCTTATTTCCGGGGCCTGGATTCCCTACCAAAAGTGAGTTTCGGTGCGAATTTTGAGTATCCGCGATAACATTAAAATCTGAAAAAAATCAACCGTATTGAAGATGCTAAGAACATTGATTTTCAGTAATAAAAATGTCAAAAATTACAAATAAATAGTATCAACAAAAATTTGTTAAAAAATCTCCGGTAAATTTTATTTATGGTGATTTTAAATAAATTATAATACTTTTCTTTATACACGTGATTTTTAAAAGAATTTTCCCTCTATTTCGAAAATTCCGTTTTTGGAATTTTTCAGAGGCGTACCTATGACACTGTTTGTTCAATACCCCGGACACTTCTTGGATTTAATATGAAACATTGCTCCGAAAACACTGAAAATTTGTGAAACTTCATCCATTTTTTTTTTAATTAAAAAAACGAAAATAGAAAGAAAATTCTATAAAAACTCATACCTATTCAGAATAATCTACGAATTCATTTTATATGAAAAAAGTAGTTCACTGGACATTTTTTTGAACAATTTGTTTTTCAACAATCTACTTATAACTTTTTTGCATTATTATTACCGGAGATTAATGTTCTTAGGATCTTGAATGTGGTTGACTATTTTTTTATTTTATATATATATATACATACATACATACATACATACATATACATACATATATATATATATATATATATATATATATATATATATATATATATATATATATATATATATATCAAAATAACTATTCCCTATATATCCAGTTTAGTGATATAAGCGGGCAAGTAGAACATTCCGCGTATGGTCAGACAGAATTACACTTCTTTCAGTGATATTGCAAACGTTATATATATATATATATATATATATATATATATATATATATAACGTTTGCAATATAATTGAAAAAAGTGTAATTCCGTCTGACCATACGCGGAATGTTCTACTTGCCCGCTTATATCACTAAACTGGATACATAGGGAATACTTATTTTGACCCCGTTACATTCATGTGATAATGGCTATTTCGAAGCCAGTCATGGTGCATCTGTCAAACTGCGACCTGCTTGAAAACGTGAAATGAAATGAACGGACGTTAAGGGGATCGAGAGCTTGTCTTCTCGTATGCTCATTTGCATACGAGCATACGCTCTTGAGCACGCTGGAAGAGCGATAATATAAGAGTGTGGAAAAGTATACTCGCAAAATACAGTTGTGGCGAAAAGAGAGTACGAGAGAGAGAGAGAGAGAGAGAGAGAGAGAGGGTGGGGGGCAGACAAGATTATTTAAATTCCACTAATGATGTCATTAAAATAATAAACGATGTCGTTTAGAGTAGAATGTATGTAACTACTCGAGTGAGAAAGAAGCATGCGGCGGTGGCTGAGAGAGAGAGAGGAGTGGAGAGATGGAGAGAGAAAGAGAGAAAAAAGTGAGAGAGAAAGAGTCACAGAGACCCGCCACACTGCCACCAGGGGCCGAGGGCCGAACGTTTCATTTTTTGCTTACTCTCCACTCATTGCTGGGCTGCTGCGCACGAGCTCAACATCCCCCATCTCTTCGTCTTTCTCTCGAACCCATCGCTCTCTCGCACACTTTTTCACCCCCTCAGCCCCTCGGACTCCCCGGCTCCTCGTTTCATCGAGCTCCGCTCACTTTTTATTCTTTTTGTTTCTTTTTTCTAATTCCACAGTATCGTGTATACTTCTTCGCTTTGCCGCAAAAATTTGTTCGCTGTGCGCACACGATTCGTAACGAACTGGGTATCTGTAGGTTTACGGTTCTGCTTGGGGCCCAAGAAACAGATCGATTTTCAAGATTTTTTTCTGAAGAAAGTATTGGGATGACGAGATCGGGATTTTACACAAAATTAATACATAGTCTTGGAAAGTTGGAGATTTTTTTAAATCGAAAAATATTCATAAACAATGGAGTTATTATTGTCTGGGTGGCGCCGTTTCTGTACGGACAATCGGTGTATGTTCTTCTAGCAACTGGAGTAATTTTTATTGAGAAATGAGAAAAATTACTCTCAGTGTGCTTAGAAAACTTTTGTATCACCGAATACTGTTTTGAAATTTTGTAAATTACGATGATGGCAAGCTGTTGACGAAAAGTTCGATTTTTAACGTAGAGAAATAACTTCAATAACGTTTGAGCAACGAATGGATGAACGTATTGAAAAATCATCTGATTGTACGAAAGAAAATGTTATAAACTATGGTCTGTGTGAATTTCAAGTGAATGGGACGAATAGATTTTGAGATACTCACACTGGTTCATAAAACGTAGTTTTGCGAAAAACCCTAGGCTAAAGAACTATACAATAAAAAATTTACTTTTGAAATAGAAAATTTATGAAAATGAATTTTATTTTATTTATGAATTTTTTAAATGTATTCATGCCATTTTAAATATTTATGGAGATTCCTCAATGATGTATCACTAGAAAACAATATCAATAAATAACAATGGTTATTGGCACTAATTATCAGCATCATTCGTTACTAATAATTGGTAATGATTATTAATAGTAATTAGTCATGATGCTGTCGAACTCACCATATATTTACCCTGCTCAGCACCGAACATACTGAATGTGCATCACGTACACAAAATATGTACATAATAGAATTATTTTTCACGCTTAATCAAAAGCACCTAGACGACCTGAAAAAAAAACAATGTAACAAAAAAATTTGCAAAAATCTGAAAAAATGTCAACGTATTCACAGCGAAACACTGCAACATTTTCCCCGCTTGATATTTCGTCTCTCAATAGTTTTCGAGATACGCCAATCAATTGTTCGGACGATTATCCGAGGTTCGGCCTAAAAAATTTCAGAAAAAAATTCTGAAAAAATTTGAGTTAGTTTAAAATCGAAAATGAAAAGAGTTTCTCCCCTTGATATTTTCTAATAAACGCCATACTATTCGAGTTAAGACATCCTACTCGTCAGAGTTTCAAGCGAAAATTTTGAAAAAATTTCAGGCGATCCAGTATAAACTTACGCAACTTTTTACATCTTTGACATTTCCTCTTAAACCCTATATGTCGAGAGTTACGTTGCATTTTCGAAAATTTGTCTTTTTTAGCAAAAAATGAAATAACTTTGCGAAAAAAATTTGTACGAAACTTAAAAAAAAACGAAAACAGAGCCACCCCGTTCAAGTTTATCATGGATAAACGTGACAACTTTTTTTTCCATAAGTCATGCCCAATTCTGAATGGTAAAGAAAAAGCCGAAAAACAGTCACGTACAAAAGTGCGTACCGGGTCGAAAAAAAATCATAAAAAATATTTCAAAAAAGCAAAACAAAGCTGAATTTGTTCCCTTCAAAACGGCGTTTGGTAAATTTGGTTATCTTTTTGTTTGACGAAGCTATGTAACTTTTAGTGCGGCAAGAAATAGCGACGGGAGTATCCAAACTTTTGAGCGGCAGTGTGTGTATATATATATATATATATATATATATACGAAAAACTATTGTATTTGTTTAGTATTTATTTTTTGTATTAATCGAACTGATGCTCATAAATAAATAAATAAAATCGATATATTAAATATTTCTCTATTTATTGTAACAAATAAATTGTTTGAATATTAACCCTTCCTTGACACACTTATATTTGGCCACGGCCTTGACACACTGGATCAATTTGACCCTGATAGTACTTCATCCACCCTTCGGTCGGTTTTTATTCAAACAAATCCGGGATGCGCTTGAAACATTTCTTAATATTTCTGCGTAATTAAAATTCGGAAAGTATAAAATGGAATTTTGTAAAAAATTATTGAAAACTTTCAATTGTAAGTAAGTGAGCATTTTTATTTTAAATTGGTCTGGGTCAAAATGACCCAGGGTGTCAAGAAAGGGTTATTAAAATTAATACTTATTTTTATTTATACATAATATATCCATGCACTTCATAAATAAATATCCCGCGTAAACAATAAAAAATTGGCTACTCAAAAATGTCTACAAATGTTGATTTTAGACGAAAAAAGCCACTTATAAAAATTAAAAGGATCGTAAAGATTCACGTTGGGGTGGGTCTTTTTATCTTTTTAATAGCGGCATTAATTTTAATGCAATATTAAGTCGCATTTATTTTCCCAAATTTTTTCCTCCCCGAGTTTCTTTCAACCTCGGCAGATTTTCCATTTTTTTTTGTTATTACGCTTCGAAAAAACAAAGTGGTACGAACGAACCATGAAACGAGAAGTTGGACGAAACGATCCAAGAAAATAACGACAGCGTTCAACTGCTCCGCGAGTTCCGGAGAGATAAGGTTCTCGTTTAATTTACGTGGAAGGCGAGAAAGGTTCGAAAGAACGAAGAAATAAACGGGAACAAAGTGCACGAGAAGTATGAGAATAATTACGCGAAATAACGAAATACACAACGAGCGAGGAACGTGACCGACAAAAAATTAAAAGCATACAACGAAGAAAGGAAGGAAAGAAAAGAGAGAAGAAGGAAATGAACCAACATTGGGCAAAAAATCGTTCAGGGATGAGCCATGTGCATAACCTTCCGATAGTTTCGCTAACTATATATATATATATATATATATATATATATATATATATATATATATATATATATATATATATATATATATATGAGGCATTCCAAGTGTTTTCGAACGGCCTAAACGCCTGACCTTCTTCAATCTTTTCCAAAGTTGGTGATTTTTTTGTATCATAAATTTTGAGTATGTGGCATTTTTTTGAGATTTTTATCGGCTCGCTAACTCGGCTAACTCGGAGATAGGATTTTACACGCGATAAAATTTCAAACGATCGTATCATAGTGATCTTCTCGTCGTACAAAAAAATGTCTTTTACAAAAAAGATGAGTTTTTCTATGAACTATTTTAGAAAAAAAAATCAAAATTTTCCAATTAATACAACATTAAAAACAAAGAAAAATCTTGCATTTTTTATTTTTTTAATCCCAATGACTAGGTTGATCCTGCTGAAATTTACACTGAATTTTCTTTCATTGGTGTTAAACAACATGTGTAAGTTCCATGCTGGGCTGGGCTTGCGTTCAGTTAATATTGTCGTCTTAAATTCAATGAAAAATTGTTTTTCTCGAATAACTCGGTGATTTACAATTTTTAAGTAAAAATGTTACCAACTAAACTTGTAGGAAATCGAGTGCTTTACAACTTTTGTCATTTCAGTTTTTTCTCTACCATAGATATTTTTCGAATTAAACCTGAAAAAAGCGGCTATTGCACTATCTCGTTTATGTTTCGATTTAGGACATAAACAAAAATAAACAGAGTTGTGGAGAATGAAATTTTGGACAATTTTTGTTCCTGCCTTTTTTTCCCTAGAATCAATATTTATGGTCGTACGCCAATGGTAAAAGGAAAGAGCGAATTTTTCGCGAAATAATATTTTCACGCTTCTCGTTTTTTTTTTACTGTTGACGTCGACCTTAAATATTGATTCTAGGAAAAAAAAGGTAAAGACCAAAATTGTCGAAAATTTCATTCTCTACAAGTTTATCTACATTCGTTAATGCCCTAAAGTAAAAAATGAACGAAATAATGCTATGACGTTTTTTTTTTCAGGTTTAATTCGAAAAATATCCATGGTAGTGGAAAAACTGTAATGACCAAAGATGTAAAGCACTCGATTTCCTACAAGTTGAGTCAGTACCATTTTTACTTAAAAATTGTAAATCGCCGAGATATTCGAGAAAAACAATTTTCCATTAAATTTAAGACGACGATATTAAGTGAACGCAAGCCCCGCCCAGAATGAAACTTACACATGTTGTTTTAGACTGATAAAAGAAAATTCAGTGCAAATTTCAGCAGGATCAATCTAGTTATTGAGGTTAAAAAATTAAAAAAAATGCAAGTTTTTTCTTTTTTTTGCGTTGTGGAACTTGGAAAATTTTGAAATGTTCGTTCATTATAGTCAATAGACATTTTTTCGTACGACGAGAAAATCACTACGATGCGATCATTTGAAATTTTATCACGTGTAAAATCCTATCTTCGAGTTAGCCGTGTTAGCGAGCCGATAAATATCTGAAAAAAATGCCACGTGCTCAAAATATATGATACAAAAAAATCGCCAAGTTTGAAAAAGTTTGAAGAACGCCAGGCTTTTAGGCCGTTCGAAAACACTTGGAATACCTCATACATACATATATATATATGTATATTAGAGTGATTCGTTTCAGGGTAACTTTTTTTCCTGACCCATCGTGCCCGAAAACCTTTAGTTGGTACCCAAAAACAAAGTTTCGTGAAAGGGGGGTGTTGTCAAAAAATATTTAGAGGTCGCGAATCAAAATTGAAGGTTTCCCGTTGTTTAACATTGAAAAAAATGTTTTTCTCATTATTAGTGTTACCACTCCGCTAATTTTGATATCGCGATATTTTCCAAGTGAGTTCTCATAGGAAATATGATACTTTACAATAAAGTTCCTTGAGCCATGTTCGTAAATTCAACCGTTTCAGCGGCATCATTATTTCAAGTGAATATTGTATGAAAATATCTATTCAAACAGCTGTAACGCCTAAGCTATTAGATATATAAAAAAAATTCAGATGAGAACTTTGTAGAGAAAGTAATTTTCTACAAAAAAGTCTTATAAGCCGAGCCCGAAAATTCAACTCTTTCTCAGCTATAGGTGGATGAAGGAAAATAAAGAGATTTTTTTTAAACAAAAAAAATCTATTTATTTTACTTCAGGTGGATGAAGGAAAATAAAGAGATTTTTTTTAAACAAAAAAAATCTATTTATTTTACTTCATTCACCTATAGCTGAGAAAGAGTTGAATTTTCGGGCTCGGCTTATAAGACTTTTTTGTAGAAAGTTACTTTCTCTACAAAGTTCTCATCTGAATTTTTTTGATATATCTAATAGCTTAGGCGTTACAGCCGTTTGAATAAATATTTTGCACAATATTCACTTGAAATAATGATGCCGCTGAAACGGTTGAATTTATGGCCATGGTTCAATGAACTTTATTGTGGAGTATCATATTTCCTATGAGAACCCACTTGGAAAATATCGCGATATCAAAATTCACGGAATGGTAACACTAATAATGAGAAAAACATTTTTTTCAATGTTAATCAAATGGGAAACCTTCAATTTTGATTCGCGACCTCTGAATATTTTTTGACAACACCCCCCTTTCACGAAAGTTTGGTTTTGGGTACCAACTAAAGGTTTTCGGGCACGATGGGTCGAAAAAAAAAGTTGCCCTGAAAGAAATCACCCTAATATATATATATATATTTTTTTTTCGTGACATTTAAAGGATCCACCCCAATCGACGTTGTTCGTGCCACCCTTCCCGCCCTCGGTTCTACCCTCTTTTTTATTCGTTTCAACTGATGCGCTAGCGATTCGCGCGCGCGAACGCTTAACGGGATTCCGTGGGGCGATTTCCGGCGGGGCATAAGCCGACGTATATCGGTGGAGGGGGCCGGGGGGGGGGGCGAAATTAACTCTCCCCAGGCACGCAAGTTTCAAGCCCCGCGTTTTCCTTTTTTTTTTTGCGTTTTTTTCCCTCTTTTCGCGCACACCCTCGTACGCTTCCGTAAACGGTCAATCTTGAAACGGGAACCGAAGCCTTGCGACTGAGAAATCAACACCGTTGTCAGTGCATGCTATACACTAATCGGTTTTGATGCACAAGTGTGTCGATGTAGATGAGCATGGTAGGGTGACGTTGGTGTTAATTTGCTCCAAGCTTTTGACACTGTAATAACTTTCGACTGAGAAATCAATTAAAGTCCTTTAACTATCAGCATCTTTAAGGGGGGGGGGGGGGGATACCTTTAGACGAGCAAAACATTTGCTAATGTTCGTGATTTTTTTTTCGAAGAAAGATTATTTCCCGGTTTTTGAAACTTGGAGTATGTTTTATCACTACTTTTGGCTGTTACGTGGTATTTTTTATTTTTATTAATCTTTAAGTATGGGGGAGGTATGGCACGCTCTTTCAAACTGCATTCTCAAAACTGGCGTGACGCATAGCTAAAAAACTAATCG
>OZ023313.1:71974014-72004014 GCA_964007375.1 Ophion obscuratus | reverse complement strand
AAAAAGACCCAAAAAAACGCATTTTTTCGTATTTTAGCCGCCATTTTGTTAATTTTGCACGTATATAAAATATTCTAGTTAGGTCGGTTCCTGAAGACATACTGAACATGAAACTATTTGATTTTTTTGTTTCAGACCATCCGTCGGGAAGATTTCACGACCACGGCAACGGTACCTGCTTTTCGAGGCGTTGGCTTTAAACATATTTTACGTGTACAAAAAATGAATAAAATACATTAAAATTTTTTTTTTTATGTACTTAAAGAGTGTATTTATTGAACAGTTTAAACCCCATATCGATATCTTTAATAGTATTCTCAGAAAAAATTCACGAAAATAGCGTTTTTTTCATGGTTTCAAAGTAGAATCCTGCCTTAAGGGGTAAGGCCACTGAAATTTTTTTGAAAAATCGATTTTTTTTTATTGGCTTAAAAAATAGTTTAAACCCTCTAGTTTAAAAATAGTTTAAATCCTTTTAACTTCTTTTTTTAATTTTTTCCAATAAAAAACTATTCGCAAAACTTTAAACGCGTTTTTCTCGAAACATGGTTTTTCAAAATGGCACGCAGCACAACTCGAACAATTTTCATTTTTTTTACTTGAAATTTTAACCAGATGTGAACATTTACATTATCTTGAGAATGTCGATCGGAATTTTCAAGAACTTTATTTATTGATTTTTTATTAACAAAAAACTTGCCGTTTTTTTCGTCAAAAATCAATTTTTTTTTCAAACGCACGCCAAATCCACAAAAATTGATACTTTTTAAAATCCGATCGACATTCTCTAGCTATAGCCCTCTAGATTAATGGTTTTTTTTTTGTTCTAGATTCAAAAGTGCACCAGTGGTGCTGCGTGCCGCGGAGCCCTGGAAGCAAAACATGTCCCGGGAAGATAGCTGTGGAACCGCCATTTTGTTTTTTTTTACTGTAAAAAAATTTTATAATAAAGTTTAATGTATGCCCGATAACACCATTAAACGTTTTTTTTCAAATACCTTCAATTTCGGGAGCAAAAAATTAGTGAAAAAACCTTTTTTTTCGGGCCGTTACAGTGGCCTTACTCCTTAAGAAACCTCGTTGTGTCAAGTTGAATGGTACACCCGGTATACAGACACACACAGACACACAGCCCTAAGGCGGAGACGAGCGCAAAGCCGAGGAAATTAAAGGGTTCATTTTTACTGCTGCGTTAAACCGATCGGATATCACCTCATTCGCGAAAGATTACAGTGGACGTATATACATGTATACGTATGGGCGAGTGTGTACTCGCGAACGAGCGTTACAGAGAATAGGCAGTGCCCGGTATTACGATTTCTTTTATTCGTTCGTGGAAGGAAAAAAATGCCTTCACCATTTTAGTTTCAAGAAAATCGGCGCATTTACGTATGCAAACGTGACGATTTTTGCTCCGACTCCCTGTTGGGTGCACGTGGAACAGAGTGCACGCAAAATTGGCCTGTAAGTTTACTCGTGAGAGGAGACGAGTAAGACGTAACGAGAAATTGTAATTTCTGTTGTTCGGTAGATTGCCATTCGTTGCTCTGGAAAGCAGCGTATTTTTTTCTTTTCTTCCCTTCAAGAGATCGACGGGAGATGATACATTTTTTGAAACACCAATTTTGTTGGGGGCCGTAAAGAACGTATCTCCCGGGGCACACGTAGGGAGGGTTGAATTGTGAGCCGGAAAAACTTAGGAGAATTCTGATCCAAACGAATTCAAACACATGGCCCGGGCGAGGTTGTCAAAATATGACACACATTACTCGATCGAATGTGTGGAATTATAACCTAAACAAATCCAACTAGAATTATAACCCAACAAACCAAAGTAGAATTGCAACCCATACAAATCAAAGTAAAATTATACCCAACAAATCCGACTCTAATTGCCAACCAAACAATCCATGTGAAATTATAACCCAACAAATCCAAGTGCAATTATAATTCCAACCGATCCAGGTAGAATCGTAATCCAAGCAAATTCAACTAGAAGCATTACCCAGGCAAACCCAAGTAGACTTGTAACCCAAAAAATCCGAGTTTTACCCGAGTATTGAATTGTTACCGAAACAAATCCAAGTAAAATGATAAACCAACAAACCGGAGCTCAATTATTGCTCACCCGGGAAAAAAAGATCATATCTGAACATATCTGAATCATATCTGTAGAATCAGATATGATCAGACAAGAGATTTGGTCATATCTGTTCATATAGTGTCATGACAGATCATGTATGCTTATATCTGAGCATATCTGTAGAATCAGATATGATCAGACAAGAGAATTGGCTATATCTGTTCATATATTGTCATGACAGATCATGTATGCTTATATCTGAGCATGTATGATCATCCCGAGAAAAAATTATCAGACCAAATCACATCTGATTATATCTGGATTATATATGATCCAGATATGATTGATCATATCTGGATCTTGTCTAATCATGCATAAGAAAAATGACCATATCAGAGCATACATGATTAGATTTGACAATATCAGAGCATGTATGATTAGATTTGACGATATCAGACCACCTGGGAAAAAAAGTTCATGCCTGAGTGGATATGCTCATATATGTTTCAGATATTGTCATATATGTTTCAGATATCGTCATATATGATTCAGATATTGTCATATATGTATCAGATATATTTATATCTGACATTTTACAGTATCATATATGATTAGGTCTGATCATATCCCACATCACATATGCTTAAAGAAGATCATATCTGATCACATATCCCGGGGAAAATGGTCATATCTGAGCAGATATGCTCATGTAGGTGTTTATCTGCAACATAAATGAATCTGATCTGATCATGCATGGTCAAAGATGAACATACATGTATTTTTATGCGCTCAGGGGTAGCTCTATATCTGGTCAGATATGATCGCGCATAAGTAAATATGTGCAGATATGAATTTGTAGCTGAACATGGCTGCCCATATGTGGTCATGTCTAACCAGATATAGTACAATTCACGACTACATTCGAGCTCATGAGCTCATGAGCTCGAATGTATATGTATCAGATATATTTATATCTGACATTTTACAGTATCATATATGATTAGGTCTGATCATATTCCATATCACATATGCATATAGAAGCTCATATCTGATCAAATACAGTATCTGGCCTGACCATATATGAACTCATGTCTGTTTATATCTGGTTAAGTACCAAGGAGAGTTGGTACCGTAAATTCGTATCTGAACATACATGATGTGATATGTGAACGTATCTGTTCGTATAAGATCACATCCGATCAAATACGGTACCAGACTCCGCTATATAGATCTCATATATGTTTTTATCTGGTCAGGTACCAAGGCGAGTTGGCAGCGTGAAACCATATCTGAACATATATGATGTGACATATGAGCAGGCACGTTGATAAAAAATTTTGTCTCATCAGATACGATACCAAACCTGGAAAATATACGAAGTCTTATGCACTCATACCTTGTCGTATATGCAGTTCAGTTGTTCACACATGAAAACATCTGAATATATGAAACGACATATGAGGATATGAGATGATATCCGATCAGATATGGCACCTCACCTGACTGTATTATATGTGATCATGTGAGTTACTATAGTATTATTAATTATTAACACGTCAAGTGATGACGTGTTAATAACCCCGCTCTACGAGGGTGGGGTGAAAAGTTTCCGGCCTGACGAAGAAAAACGATGTTTTTAACATTTTTTTGCTTTATTTTTCAACATAATCTCCGTCAACACTGATACATTTCTCATAATGGTGTTCTAATTTAGTTATACCAGTTTTAAACGTAGATTCGTCAAGCTCCTCAAAATACTGATTTACAGCTTCGATAACTTCTTCGTTGCTCTTAAATCTGTTTCCGCCAAGCCATTTTTTGAGGTTAGGAAACAGGTAATAGTCGCTGGGGCTAAGTCTGGAGAGTAGGGAGGATGCGGCATCAATTCAAACTTCAATTCGTGGATTTTGGACATGGCAACAATCGACGAATGCGCTGGTGCGTTATCGTGACGAAACAAAACTTTTTTCTTCGCCAAATGAGGTCGTTTAATTTGCACCTCGTGCTTCAAACGTTGCAATACCTCTGCGTAGTATTGACCAGTGATAGTCTTACCCTTTTCAAGGTAATCAATGTATATAATTCCTCTCGCATCCCAAAAAACAGTAGCCATAACCTTGTTTGCCGATAAAATTGTTTTTGCCTTCTTTGGGGTTGGTTCCCCTTTTCCAAACCACTGTTTCGACTGTTCTTTATTTTCAGGTGTGTAGTGGTGGACCCATGTCTCATCAACAGTTATGAATCGACGCAAAAATTCGTTTGGATTACGCCTATACAGTGCCAAATTGTCGGTAGAAATGGTTTTTCGAAGCAGTTTTTGGTCGAGCGTTAGCAAACGCGGCACCCACCTTGCACACAGCTTTTCCATGTTCAAATGGTTGTGCAAAATAGTTTGCACACGTTCAGCTGACATCCTACAGGTCTCAGCTATCTCATGCACTTTCAACCTGCGGTCTTCCAACACTATTTTATGGATTTTTTCAATCATCTCTGAAGTTGTGACTTCAACGAGCCGTCCTGAGCTCGTCAGAGGTGCTCACACGACCCATTTTAAATTCAGAAACCCACTGCTTAATAGTTGAATATGATGGGGAGGAGTCTCCTAGTGTTGCATCCTTCTCTTCTTTTATTTGTTTTAGTGTAAAACCTTTCAAATGGAAGTATTTGATGACAGCACGTTTTTCCAATTTTTCCATTTTTACGAAAACAACGGAAGCGTCTCGCGCAATGTGCTCTCAAACGCAAACTAACGTAGCGATTGGGCTGAAACTGTACATACAAGCTCGGTAGGAATGGTACTGTAGGACGCCGCTCCAAAACTAGACCTAGTGGCACCATCTCTTGGTCAGGCCGGAAACTTTTCACCCCACCCTCGTATATATGTAAACATTTTAATATCTTCATGACTGCACTAACAAGATTTGATCTGTCTCAACAGGGTAAGATTTGCTCTGATATAGTCGGTGTCATGCCTGGTCTGATGGTTCAGATAAACTATGATTCTATCATATGGGCAGGTCTATTGTTCATAGATGTCCAGGTCTACTGGGATCCACGGTATTTTATTCTTATACGGACAGACAGATCTGGTCCAATAAGATTAGATTTGTCTGACATGATCAGATCTGGCCCGATAAAATCAGATCTACCTGACATGATCAGATCTGGCCCAATAAAATCAGATCTGGTCCATCAAGATCAGATCTTGCCTGGAGATTGGATCTGGTCAGACCTGCTGCGATATGGACGGGTCTGCTCTCAAAAGTATCAAAATGGCTCTGATATGATCATACATGCTCAGATATAAGCATACATCATCTGTCGTGACACTACATGAACAAATATTGCCAATGTTCTTGTCTGATCATATCTGATTCTACAGATACGATTCACATATATTCAGATATGAACTTTTTTCCCGGATATAACTTAAACAAACCCAAGTAGAATTATAACACAACAAACTCGACTAGAACCCAAATAAACCCAAACGCACGATACAATCGATTAGCCGCAAAAAATCGATCGTGTATCAGATCGAATGAAATTCACAATATGATCGGCCACGATCGAAGGCGTTGGCTTGCGAAGATTTGATTCTCCACATTGCATGTACGTAATATATATGTATGTATAATGTTTGGTTGACTCACTTTTCTGCGGCCGCAGCAGAGCATGATTGTCGGGCTGCAGCTGCGGCGTGGAGTGTACGAGAGTTGAGGCTCCTGCTGCTCCTCCTGGCAGATCTGATAGCTCAGTCGCCCGCCCCGTTCCCCCTGCTGCAACTGCACCACCCGCACCTGCAGCTGCACCTGATCCCGCTGTCCTTGACCGACACCAACTCGACCACCGTACTTGATGCGCACGTGTTTTCGCCACTGCATTAGTTCGGTACGTCATGCCCACTGTCTGAAATCGAAATTAGCCCCGTTTTTCTTTTTTCAATAAAATACATATACCACATATCACACTTGTCAAGCCTTAGAATATTTTCCAAGAGCTTGGCGAAATTGCAGGAAGTTTTTTTTTTTTCTAGGTTATTGAGCGAGCTATATAGAGAGTATCCGAAAAGTCGGCGCCAGATTTTTGCAGGATGGATAGACCGTAAGATTCCTTAGAGAAAAGTCCTCAAGCGTTTCTCTATCCGACCCTTCGTTTATGAGATAACGATTGATCAGTGACAGCCAATCCGGTCGGATGGACACTGCGCTCGAGCCTATCCGTCGCAAGTGGGCGGGGCAATGCGCGTTCGCGACCTGTCGTCGATCGAGCGGGCGGAGCAAAGTGCGTTTGCGGCCTATCGCCGAACGAGCGGGCGGAGCCAAACTCCCTCTCGTTTCGCTCACGTGTCAATACCCCCCCCCCCCCCCCCCCCCCCACTTGCAACGACACCTCACGGAGTACCTGATTGGCCATCGCTAATTCAATGATACCGAGGCAACGGTGCATCCGCGAGAAAAATTCATTAAGAGTTTTCTCTTCGTGATGCCGCGATCTACCTAGCCTATAAATATCCACCTTGACTTTCGGGACACCCTGTATATTAATCTCATTCGGGTGGGAGATCTTGCGTCGTTCGAACTGTACGATAGCGCACCAACACGACGCCCTCAACCAGCTCCCTTTATCTCCCTCGAAAACGTCTGCAAAACCGATAAACCCGTAGATTCAATTTTTCCCCATGTAATCGAGAGCCTGCGCTTGCGCCCCTGTCAATCTAACGAAAAAGAAAACGGTTATCTAGATTTAATCGCTTTTGCTGAATTGACGCGGGCATTGCATCTGGAAAAAAAACAAAAAAAGATGAACGCACTTACCTCACGTAAAAATATTCTCCAAATTCACGCTGTTCAATTCGAGAAAAGTTTTATTACTGAAAGCTTCAACGCCTCTACATTCAACAGTTGTAATCTGCAATGCGAGATCAGTGATCAAAAAATCAATCTCGAATGGCGTCATTTCATGAGAAAAAAATAAAAAATAAACGTTTCTTGTATTTCCGACTCGATATATAAATATATATATTTTTACTCAGAAATACAAAAAACGTTTATTTTCCATTTTTTCTCATGAAATTACTCATATACGAGTACATATAAACATATAAACACATATATATATATATATATATATATATATATATGAGGTATTCCACGTGAATCCGGTGGACTTTTTCCCTGACCCCCGCCAATTCGATTTATTTTTTTGTTAATCTGATTCCAATGACTCTAAAAGACACCCCGAATTTTTTTGAAATTTATCGAAACAAACCTTAGTGAAAAAAAAACATTCTCAGAAAAAAACGCCCCGATTTAAAAATTCGAAAAAATCCCAAAAATGCGTGATTATTTGTAAAAAAAATCAATCTATCACCCGCAGTGGAGGTACGAATTTTTCTGTGCTTTCTGAGCGATCGACGTTAAAAAAAATCCGAAAAATTGACTGCTAACTGTTCAAGGTTCATGATTTTGATTTCGTTATTCATAAATGGTCAAAAAAATTCATTGTGGGCATCAAAATATTTAAATATTCGCCCGAAGTAAGCGGGTCTCGAATTTTGCGGATTTAACGTTAATCGCGCAGAAAGCACAGAAAAATCATACTTCCACTGCGGGTGATAGCTTGAAAAGGTTTACATATAATCACGCATTTTTGGGAATTTTTTCAGATTTTATAATCGGGGCGTTTTTTGTTTTTACTAAAGGTTGTTTCGAAAAATATAAAAAAAATCAGGGTGTCTTTTAGAGACAATGGAATCACATTTTAAAAATCGAATTGGCGGGGGTCAGGGAAAAGTGGGGGGCATTCGTACCTATGGAGGTCCCTGTAAAAGAGGTCGCAGTGTAGTAAAGAATTCCACAGTAGTTGCTCATGCGCTTAACGTCCACGCCGAATCAAGCGCGGCTTCACACCCCCTTCCGGACGAGTGAATGTTGTTTCCGAAAATTTTTTGCCTTCGCTAATTACAAATAATACAAATACAAAATAAAATAAATAATATAAAATTCGATCATTTTGTATTATTATTCAATAATTGTAGAAGAAAAAATCGCGCATGAGCAGCTACCATTGTTTCCTCAGCGTCAAACATTGAGCGCGAATATTTCGGGCAATTTTGGTCACACGGCAAAAAAAAATAATCTTTTTGCTCACAACGACACGCCCTATATGCTCATCAAGGGAACCCTGATAGTTGTTAATCACCCTGTATGTGTATATATTCATTTGAAGCTATATAAACGCGTCACTTCGCCATGACGAGAGACTATTGAACAGGAACAGAAAATCGATTCGTCACGCCTCGACCCATATATATAGCTATATCGTGCAATGCTGGCTTATGTACTTCAATCCCGTGCCGAAAAGCGAAAATGGGAGGCCTGGAAAATTCACACTTTTATATAAACGTATACGTATATATATATATGTGTATATGTGTATATGTGTGTGTATGTATGTATGTATATATGTATATATATATATATATATATATATATATATATATATATGAATGTGTATATATATACATATACATATACATACATACATATGTATATATATATGTATATGTATATGTATGTATATACACGTGTGTGTGCGTGTGTGTGTGTAGCCTGGCTTTTTTTACACTTCTTTTTATTTATTTTCATTCTACATTATGCTATATCGAGGAAAAATATAAGCACGAAGGTTCGGATAACATGCGCATACGGGAACGGTGAAGGAGAATCGTCCCTGTATCGATGCTGGACAGATCGACCGTAATTTTCTCTTTAGAGTCCGCGATAAAGCATCGCAATTTTTCTCGCTTTTTCTTTTTTAACCCCCATCTCCGATGGACCATTTTTACGTTCTGGCAATATTATGTGTATTTTATATATATATATATATATATATATATATACACACGCATATATTTTTGAAGTACGATATTTTATACGAGTCAATTTCTACGAGGAAGAATCCGACAGGCTGGAATATTTTCTCCCATCGACAGGTGCAATAGTTTTTTTTTAACGTTTTTTTCTTTCGTGTGTTGTGTTACATATGCAGAAAAAAGAGGATTGAAATTGCTTGATTGAAAGCGTGGAATGGTTGCGTCGATTGGAAGATTCGATAAATATCGAATTGACAAGCCACTATTGTTGCGATTTTTTAAGGCGGCAAATAAGCTCGAAATATCGGATATATGATTTTTTTATTGCGTGGTTTCATAGTTTAGGGGTTTGCAGTTGAGGGAGGTGATACCTTTAGGCGAGGAAAAAAATTGCTGGTTTTCATTACTTGTTAAAAAAAAAATAGATTTCTTAACCATTTTTGAGACTTAGGGTATGTTTTATTACTATTTTTGGCTGTTGTGTGGTATTTTTTTTTTTTTTATTAATTTGAAAATAGCGGAGGTATCGCACGGTCTTATAAACTTCATTTTCCAAACTGGCGTGACGTATGGCTCAAATATTAACGAACCGATTTTGATGAAATTTGGTAAAAATATTTCTAACCTTATTGTTTAAAAGATGACCCTAAATGTTTTCGAAAATTAAAGAATCAAGATTTTTTTGTTTCAAAATGTAGCCATTTTTTTCGGAAAATTCAATGTTTTTGTTTCCAAGCGTACCATTTCATCGATTTTCAACATTTCTCACTTTTTCTTGGTTCATATTCTGCGTGTGTATGTTGATGAAAGAAAGGTCTGCGTTGATTTTTTTTCAGATTGATCCCGCCGACGCTACGAGTCACGCCGTCTGACAACATCCACCGCAATCTGTTTAAAAGGCCGTGCCACACCTCCGCCATTTTTAAAGATTAATTTTAAAAACCACGTAACAGCTGACTGTACTAATAAACCATACCCTAGGTCTCAAAGATGGTAAAAAAATATATATATATTTTTATAAAAATAATATAAAATATATATATAAATAAAAAATATATATTAAGTAAAATATATTAAGTAATATATTAAGTAGTATATATTATTAAGTAATATATATTAAGTAAAAAATATATATAAGTAAAAATATATATATATATATATAAAAATATATATATATATTTTTTTTTAAGGCCTTAGGCCACTCTAGAGGCCGAAAAAATAGGCTTATTGGGCCAATTTAAAAAATGCAGTTTTGAGATAAACGCTGCACAGCCGCCATTTTTAAATTCATCGCTTGAAAAAAATAATTGTCGACAGTCACTGATATGTATGATAAACACTCTTATTTGTAATCTCGATTCATTTTGTAGTTTTTCTTAAATAAATCACCAAAAGCCTGTTTTTCGACCTCTAGTGTGGCCTAACCCCTTAAAAGAAATCATGAAAATCAGCAATTGTCTCCTCGCCCAAAAGTATGTCCTCCTTAATTAGCGCGAACGATTTTGTACAAATTCTTAAAGTTGACCGAGTTATGACGATATTTGTTACAAACTACTCCGCTGCGATTCACGCTTTTTTCTTCAGCGTTTTTCTCGAATCTACGTTTTGGGAAACGCCGCGAGTCGTATCTCAAAATCTATTCTTTCAATCACTTGAAATTCGAACAGAGCTTCGTTTATAACATTTTCTATTGTACGACCGGATTAATTTTTCGTATGTTTATCAACTCGTTGATAACGAATGACTAAAGTTTTTTTTTTCACCAAAAATCGAACGTTTTTTATTACCACCATACCATTATCGTAAAATTCAAAATTAAAAAAAACTATCCAGTCATACGAAACTTTTTTTATTATACCAAAGGTACATTTTTTCTTTTTTTTTCTTTTCTGATCACCCAAGTTGCCAGACTCACTTAAATAATAACAACGTCGTTGTTTATCAATATTTTTCCAATTAAAAAAAAATCATGTTTGGCAAGACCGTGTAAAAATTGCGTGTGAAATCCCGACCTCGTCATCCCAATACTCTCATCGGAAAAAAATGTTGATGATCGACCTAGTTTTTTGCCCCGAAATTAGGTCAACCTGGATTATGCTCATTGATTAGCTGATCACCCTCTACCAATGATAATTTTTGCGCTCTCCATACACGTATTCGACCTATGCTCGTTTTTCACGTGGAAAGCCCTCGCGCAGGAGGAACTTGTGCTTCCCCACTATTTTCGTCCCTCATTAAGAATCAACGAAATTCACGTAACGACGACGACGAGGGGCGATATGTGACGTTGGTGCTTGCCACGGGGGGCTTCGGAAAATCCCGAGTAACCTTGACCCAATAGACAGGAGTGCGAGAGAGAGAAAGAGAGAGAGAGAGAGAAAATGCCCATTTCGTACACCCGAAAATATTTTTACGTGCTACGTATTTCAAGGGATCGAAGAAACCAGCGTGAGAGAATGTGTGCGTGAGTTCGTGTATGAAGCAACCTGGTGCGTGATTGATGAGAAAATGCGAATATGACATATAAAAATGGAAAAATTATTATCGAAAAAAATATATATATCATCACAATCAAACAAAACATGACAATAAAATATTACAAAATATACGGCACGAAAAAATCTTTTTCATACGAAAATGTGACGTACACGATTTTTTTGGAAATAAAAATCAATAATTGATAAGTAGTACAGTCGTGCTGTATATTGGAATCGGAAAAAATTGGAATAAGCTAGTTTTTTGACAGGTGATTTTGTAGGTGCCGCCGGTGCTAAATCCAAGTTTGCCTAAAAATCGGGGTGTCGGGTTTTTTAGGGGATGAAAGGGGGTGGAAGTGGATTAATGCCAAACTACAACCCCCACGAGGTTGCCGCCGGAATACAAAATGTTCAGAAAAATCCGGGCTTTATTTTTGTCCACGGCGCCGAAGTCGTGGAAATTCATTTTGGGGGTGAAAAATTGGGGTTAAATTTTGAAAAATCAGTTTTCATTGGATAACTCTTTAGGTAACATTCATACAATTTTTGTTCAAATGGGAACGTTGTAGCCCTTGAAAAGACGCGGCGATCGGGTATTTGATCAACCCTCTCCGAAAATATTTTCGCCCCCAAAAAAAATAGTTGAAGTATCAAAAAGAATTGTCTATTGAATATCTCAAAAACAATCGATTTTTCGGGGATGATTCAAATGTACGAAATGTAGAGAATAATGTTCTCTATATTTTTGTTCCTATGGACTACTCTTGAATTTCGTTTTCGAACCCCTCTTAGAGGTTGAAAATTCAAAATGAAATTCCGGGACAACTATTGACCGAAAATAAAGAGACACGAGTTTGGCGCTGTGGATGGAAATGTAGCTGAGGGTTCAAGCTAGAAATTCTTCCGCAGCGCCGAATTCGTACGGTCAATAATTTTCCCAGAATTTTATTTTGAATTTTCAACCCCCGAGGGGGGTTGGAAAATCAAAATTCAAGGGTGGTCCATAAAAACGAAAATATAGAGAAAATTATTTTCTACATTTCGTACATTTGCACCGTACCCGAAAAATCGATTGTTTTTGAGTTATTCAATAAACAATTTTTTTGTGTATTTTACCCATTTTTTGAAGGGTGAAGATATTATCGGAGAGTGATGATCAAATACTTGATCGACGCGTCTTTTCACGGACTATAACGTTCCCATTTGAACAAAAAGTGTACGAATTTTTTCCAAAGAATTATTGAATTAAAACTGATTTTTCAAAATTTCACCCCACTTTTTCCCCCCCAAAATGAACTTCCACGACTTCGGCGCTGGAGACAAAACTAAAGCCTGGATTTTTTTGCACATTTCGTCTCACGACGCCGACCTCATAGAGCTTGTATTTTGGCATTAATCCACCACCATCCCCTTGCATCCCCTAAACAAAAACCTATACCCCAATTTTTAGGCAAACTTAGATTTAGCACCCGCGGCACTTACAAAATCACCTGTCAAAAAATTAGCCTTCTAATTTTTTCCGATTACGGGGTTTTTCAATGACAACACGACTGTACTAAAGCAAGATTTTCTATAAACGAAAATATCGTAAAAATAACATTTAAAATTAACAAAACTTTGTATAAACAAGTATATTTTGTAAATATATTTATAGAATGTAAGACAGTGAATAAATATTGTATAAAATGTTTGGGCTCAGAATCAGAAATTCTAGTTTCCACTAGGAATGTTTAGGTTTGGGTTTCTAAATATAAAACATAGTTTTCAGTAGAAATGTTTGGATTTGTTTGGGTTTCTAAACATAAAACATAGTTTTCGTTAGAAATTTTTGGAGTTGTTTGGGTTTCTAATCGTAAAATCTAGTGTTCCCTAGGAATGTTTGGGTTCGTTTGAGTTTTTAAACATAAATTCTAGTGTTATCTAGAAATGTTTGGGCTCATTCGCGTTTCCGAACGTCCATTCTAATTTTCAGTACAATGGTTGGGATACTTTGAGTTTCTAAACATAGATTCGAGTTTTTACTAGGCATTTTTGCGTTTGTTTGAGTTTTTAAAAATAGATTCTACACTGAGATAAAAAATCATTGATCCAATATCATTGGTGTAATTGAATGAAATTTCGTTGATTCAATTGTAAAATTGTTCGTGTAAATAATAGGATTTGTTAGTCCAAACAAAACGCTATTGACTTCAATAACATGATGAAATTGAAAGTTTTTTTTCATTTAAAATATATATTGTTAGTCGAGAACAATATATTATTGAGACTAAAAAATTATCGCGAACTTATTATCCAGTTTTGAATGCAATTTCTGCAACGAACGAAAAAAGCGTTTCAATTCATAACACGAATATTGTTGATTCGAGTACACAAGAAAAATTAAATGTCGCTCGTTTGATTCAAATAAAATTTCTATCGAATAAATATGTTATTTTATTGTTTTCGCCATATCCGATATTGATTTTACATACATTATTCGTTAAAATATTAATATTTTATTTTGATTGAAAAATATTGAGGAAATGTCTGAAGTGGTTAAAAAATTATGCGAAAGTAAAATTTGTTTGTTGTACATTTGGTTGAAAAAATTGAACCAAATCATGGCCGAGCGCCACCGAAATTACAGGTGTGAAGAAACTCGTAGTTCTCAGAGTAACCGCTAGAGGCCGCACGCGCGCTCGTTTCTCGTAAGCGTAGCACGGACTGCAAATCTACTTAAGGGATCGTCTCAGTGTGAAATTTTCGAAAAATCGATTTTTTTTATTGCGTTATCGGATAGTATACACTGTAATAAACATTCTCTCAAATTTTTAAATCGAAATTCAAATTATTACGGTCGCTACAACGTTTCTTGTAGAAAGGGAACGGAGCGAGACATCTGCCTCGCCAATCTTTAAACGCGTTTTTTTCAGAATAGTGTTTTTCAAAACGGTTTCCACTCTCAAAGGAAGAGTTTTGAAGATATCTAGTTCCCCTTTGAAGAGAACATTTTTAACGTCATTCTTTATAGCGCTATGGAAGCTTTTTTTTGGAAATCTTCCTATTTTTTTTTTACGAAAAACTGTCGAGAAAAAGGGCCAAATTCGATACTTTTTGTTCAAACCGCCGCCATTTCGTCAAATTAAAAAAAAACCCTTCCATAGCACGATAGCGACTTTCCTACAGATTAATAATCTTTTTGAAATTTTTGTTTCAGATCAAAATTGCGGCCGCAATCGTGGAAACCGTACAGGACCTTCTTTTTATTACGTGTCATTTCAACAATTTCTTTAACTATTGTACATCCAATAAATAAACATAAAAAAATCATTTTGTATTCGTCAAGAATGTATTTATTTATTTTAAAAAACCGGACCGATTAGTTTATTTGGACATTTAAAAAAAAATCGCGAAAATCAGTGATTTTTCGGAGGGTCACACTGAGACGATCCCTTAAACACTGGAAAAACTCTAAAGAGTATTGCTTCTTGGCCTGTGGCTAAGATCAAAGTGTATCTGTTCTAATCAGTTGAATGTCTGATATTCTCTCCATGGATATTCCATTGGATATCGATATTCTCTCCACTATTATCGTGGGTGATCATTCTAATGCTCACTTTTTATTTAAGATTTAAAACAAATTGAAAAACTTACATCTCGTGGCAAATTCGTTTCAATGTAGTAAAGAAATAATTAATTCTATTGATTATATTTTTGCATGAAATAAAAAATGTTTGTAGCAACCGCTTAATTATTTCATCCAATACATCTACGGATTGTATATAGAATGATTCCAATAGAATATAATTTTATTTGAAGGGTAATGTAGA
This sequence comes from Ophion obscuratus, assembly GCA_964007375.1. NCBI lineage: Eukaryota > Metazoa > Arthropoda > Insecta > Hymenoptera > Ichneumonidae > Ophion > Ophion obscuratus. The sequence continues at coordinate 71,988,768 of OZ023313.1, read as the reverse complement.
TATTCAGAGAACAGAAGAGCTTTTCCAAATAAACTAATATGTTATTTAAATCAACCACATTTGCCAATATTTTATAGTATTGAAACAATCTCATATAACGGTGGCACTCCGCAGCAGCACATTTATTTGGATCAACCAATATATTTTTTTGATTCAATTGGTTTTTTTTCTCAGTGTCGATTTCATTAGGAATATTTGGGTTTTATTGGGTTTCTAAACATAAATTCAAGTTTTTCATCAGGCATGTTTAGGTTTGTTCAGATTTCTAAACATAATTTCTAGTTTTCACCCGGCATGTTTGGGTTTATTTGGGTTTCTGAATATAAATTCTAGTTTTTATTAAAAATTCGTAGGATCCTTTGGGTTTCCAAGCTTCAATTCTAATTTCCACTAGGAATATTTGGATTTGTTTAAGGGGTTAGGCTATTCTAGAATTTTCGAAAAATCGATTAAAATTTTTTTTCGTGGTCCCCTAGGACCTCAAAACGATGTCCCAAAAGATTATGGCCGAGAAAAATCTCTAAGGACTCGGTTTTCGAAATTCAGTACAAAAATGTAACAAATTGTCAGTAAGAAAAGAATGTTAGAAGAAAGTAAAGAAGAAATCAAAAGAATTCCAGTAACAAAAATGATGTCCCAAAAGATTATGGCCGAGAAAAATCTCTAGGTTTTCGAATTTCAGTACAAGGCCGCCTGGTCCGCAGCTCACTACTCAAAACTTCAAACGCGTTTATCTCAAAACTGCATTTTTTAGTTGGCCGGAAAAATAACTCGGACAATTTCCAATCGATTCACTCGAGATGTTGAATATATCTTGAAAAATACATTTTCTATGGAAGCACGTAGGATTTTTTTATATTGCATAGTTCATTTGTTATTAACAATTATCTGTCAATTTTTTAGGCAAATTTTTCACTTGCCACTTTAGAATTGCGCGATTTGGCCAAAAATGAAAATATCGAAAAAATTCGACGTACTTCTGTAGCAGTTATTATGTACAATCGAAAAAAATTCCTTGGCTCATTGTAATTAAAAAATTACAAGAGCTTTGGGAAAAAATTACAGGACATTTTGAAGTTAAGGGCGGTGTAAAGTATTTAAATTTTTTTTTCATTTTTTTTTTTCATTTTTTAAATAAATGCATAATATATCAAGAATATTGTGTTAAAATTTCAAGTCGATCGGAGTAAAATTGACGAAGTTATGAGTATTTGAGCGTCTATTGCTCCATGCCGTTCTCTTCTCTTCTGCGTTTTTCAAACCGTTTTTCTGAGACTTGTCATATTTGAAGTCCGTGTGCACGATAACTCAAAATCTACTGGACCAATCGCTTTGAAATTTTGCACAGTACTTCTTCACATAATTCACCAGGTATTGTCAAGAGCTTTTTTGTTTTTTTAAATAATTACTAATTTTTCAACAACAAATTAGCCGATTTTTTTTAGCGAAAATCGGGTTTTTGGCTCCCAAGTGCTACGAAAAATCGAAAAATCGAAAAAAAAAATCCTCCCGTAATTACCTCGAGAAACATCTCCTTTAACAAATGCATTTTGATTTTTTTGTTTCAAATGATTCTGTTGCGAGTTATGGTGCACACCGCAAACCAACTTTTTTTCGAGGCGCCTCCGGGGTTTAATTTTCACTCGCTCAATTTTGAATATTTTGCAATGCAAATTTAGGAGAATGTTGTTCAAATGTTACTTTATTATATGTAAATTTTTCAATAAACGAACACTATTCGTTACGCCAAAAAAAAATTTTTTAAACATACCTTTTTTTCGCCGAATTAACTTTACCCCGCCGTTAATTGCTTCAAAAAAATTATTTTATACCATCACCGATATGTATGATAAACACCCTTTTTTATAATCTCGATTTATTTTGTAGTTTTTCTGAAAAAAAAACCCAAAAAGCCTATTTTTTCGGCCTCTAGAGTGGCCTAACCCCTTAAGTTTCTCAACATAAATTCTCGTTCTCATCAGGCATCTGTGGATTTGTTTCGGTTTCGAAACATAAATTTTTCACCCGGCACTTTTGGGTGTAATGGCGTTTCTAAATATAAATTCTAGTTTTCACTAGGAAAAACTAGTTGTAACGAAGTCAGAACTTCACATACGAATGTGGAATGAATCCTTTGGGTTTCTAAGCTTCAATTCTATTTTTCACTAGGAATATTTCGGTTTGTTTAGGTTTCTCAACCTAATTTCTAATTTTCACCAAGCATGTTTGGGTTTGTTTGGGTTTCTAAGCATGAACTTGAGCTTCCACTAGGAATGTTTGGATTTGATGGCGTTTCTGATAAATTCTAGTTTTCACTAATAAACGCGAGTTGTAACGAACAGTCAGAACTATGGTACGCATGTGGAAAAAAAAGAGAGATTAAGAAAAAAGAGCCGATATAACCATACCAAGGTGCACCCTTACACGCATGGCCAACAAAGAGAGCGGCGAGATTTTCCCATGCCGGGGGAGAATTGTTGTGCCTTCGGGTTTCACCCTTTGCTTAACGCGTTATTGTACGAAGCTTATTCGCAGGCCTGCGGCTACGGCTGCGCTTTACCGTCTGAGCTGCCGACCAAGTAACGCGGTAAATCGCGCTTTACACTGCCAACCAGTTTTAACAACATGCAGCATGTATTACGGTGCCAATAAATATAATAAACGGCAGAACTTGGCGCCGTAAATATATGCGATCGTACAAGCGTACCGACGTGCATGCACTGGGTGTCTCGTTTGAATTGGAGAAACGCCAAATAAGTCGCGAGAATAAGGTCGAAGAACTTTTTGTACGAGAGATTTACGGTTGGGGGGAGGGGGTGTATACGGTGGAGTTATTCCCGAAAGAAATCTTCAAGGCGATTATCGGATCGCGCAAGGATATTCGTTATTTTAAGGAGGCAGATATCTTTAGGCGACGATTTTTTGTTCGTGATGTTTTTTTTACAAAGATAAGATTTCTTTACTACTTTTGAGACTTGGAATAAGATTTTTTACTACTTTTGGCTGTTACGTGGTATTTTTATTTATTTATTAATGTTTAAAAATGGCGTAGGTATGGCACGGTCTTTTTAAACTGCATTTGCGAAACTGGCGTGACGTATAGATAAAAAAATAATCGACCAATTCTGATGAAATTTGGTACAAATCTTTCTAACTTTATTGTCTAAAATATGAACCTAAATATTTTGAAATTTGAGAAAAAAATGGTTTTTTTATTGGGAAATGTAGCCATTTTTTCCCGAAAATTCAATGATTTTGTTTTTGAGCGTACTGTTTCATTGATTTTCAACATTTCTCACTTTTTCTTGGTTCATATTCTGTGTATGAGTGTTCATAAAAGAAAAATCTTCTTTTCTTTTTTTGTCAGATTAATCCCGCCGACGCTACGTGTCACGCCGTCTGACAAAATCCGCCGCAACCCGTTTAATAAACCGTGCCATACCGCCGCCATTTTTAAAGGTTAATAATTTTTACTTTTGAGATTTGGAATAAGTTGTAGTACTACTTTTGGCTGTTACGTGGTGTTTTTATTTATTTATTAATGGTTAAAAATGGCGTAGGTATGGCACGGTCTTCTTAAACTGCATTTTCGATACTGGCGTGACGTATAGCCAAAAAACTTATCGACCAATTCTGATGAAATTTGGTACAAATCTTTCTAACTTTATTGTCTAAAATATGAACCTAAATATTTTTGAAAATTGAGAAAAAATAGTTATTTTATTGGGAAATGTAGCTATTTTTTCCCGAAAATTCAATGTTTTTGTTTCTAAGCGTACCGTTTCATTGATTTTCAACATTTCTCACTTTTTCTTGGTTCATATTCTGTATGTGAGTGTTCATAAAAGAAAAATCTTCTTTGCTTTTTTTGTCAGATTAATCCCGCCGACGCTACCTGTCACGCCGTCTGACAAAATCCGCCGCAACCCATTCAATAGACCGTGCCATACCGCCGCCATTTTTAAAGGTTAATAATTTAAAAAACGCCATGTAATAGCCAAAAGTAGTAATAAAACGTGAACTAGGTTTAAAAAATGGTGAAGAAATTTTACTTTAAAAAGAAATCATGCTGATCAGCAATCTCGTGCCTGAAGGATTTCCCCCCCTAAAGGGGTCTGCATGCGCTTGGAATTTCGAAAATACGATTATTTTATTGAATTGTTTCGTATCCAAATATGCGTTTGTCAATAACATAAAATGAACATCCATTCATTAATAACAAATGATAAAAGTTTTTTTTTTCGAAAATCGAAACAAAAAATTCTACATCTTGCCGTTTCGTATTTTTCAAAATTTCAACAAAGTATCCGGTCATACGAAAGTTTCATTATTATGCTAAAAGTACATGTTTTTATTTTCCGTTTGAGATGTTGAGACCCTAGTTTCCGGAAGCACCTGGACCGAATGGTCATGCAACAACGGCGGCACTTTGTTTAAATAATAATAACTCCATTGTTTATTGGAATTTTTCAATGAAAAAAAACCTGTCACTTGCTATCACTATGTATTAATTTCGTGTAAAATCCCGACTTGGTCGACCCACTACCCTCGTCAAAAAAAAATATATTAAAGATCGACCTGTTTTCAAAGCCTCAAGCTTGTGCAGGGCCCTTGAAAAAAAATCACCAAAATGCGTTCAAAAGTAAGAAAATTCGATTTCCGTCGAAGCAATTAATTTTTTGCTTGTGAGAGTGCATTCGAGCGCTTATCTACAAAATGTAAACAAGTTCGCATAAATCAATAAATAAATAAATTTACAAATAAATAATAATAATAATATCAATTGCGAGGCCGATTTGTCGACAGTCGAGCATAATTTTACCACCGTATTACATTTTCTTAGCGAGAGCGCAATAAGTAAATTTTACTCGCCAACATTTCGAATATAACAGTGATCGCACACACGCACATTGCGCACACTCGTCGTGACAATATTTTGTATCACAAAAAAAATAATTTTTTTTTTAAATACAGGCCAAAATGCACCGAACATGCGTGACATAAATCATTGCGACGATGCTGCATCGAAATTTTTTTATGTGAACCAAAACGTTGTATTTTTTTTTGTTTTCCAACTGTTTCGACACACAATTGGGTGTGCATTAACGAAATTGCGTTTTCTTTTTTTTTTTTCAATTCATGCTCTCATATCCAGAATTCTGGTCTCGGGGGTGATCTTTGACTTTGCTCCGGTAATATAATAACAATCGTAAAGACACCGACTATAACGCAATTTACGTAAACAAATACGAGAGAACTCCACATCAACGTGCTTTACAACGAATGTAAACGTACATATACATATACGATACACATAAATTGTTATTTGAAATCCGCCAGATTTTTTATAAATTACAAAAATATACAAAAAATATATACATGTAATTAATTTACCAGGTGACAATTTTAAAGTCACCATGTGTTTTTTAGAGTCTTGCACGGAGATATTCCGACGAAGAGAAATATGGTTATTAATTATTTTCCAAACCCTGTTCGAAAAAAAATATATCGTAACTTTGGGACGAGTAGAATTGGCCGAAAAAATCAGGCATTGTGAAAAAAAAATAATAATTCCAATTTAAGTACCGCAGAATGAAGATAATTAAAATCCGAATACGAAGTACTTCTGGAAAACTTTTTTTTGCATATCCCGTCGTCGTCAAGGAAAAAATCTTCAAAGTTGCATTTTCAAACGGACAAATGGAATTTAATTTAATTTAAAAAAAAGTTTACTCATGAGCGTTTCGTATTCGGAATTTGATTATCATCATTCTGCTGAGCTCAAAATGGAATTTTCATTTTTTCCCAGAATGCTGAACTTTTTAGGCAAATACTATTCCTCACAAAAAGACTATTTTTTTTACACACACTTAAAAACCCGTTAAATATATTTTTCTCGGTGGTAAAATCCGGGCGCCCGTCCCCCTTTTAATTATCACCCGCTATATATATATATTAGGGTGGGTAAAAAAATGGATTTTTTTTTCTCAACGAAAAATTGAAGTATGTGAAGAAAAAAAAAGTTTTGCAAAATTTGAGAGTTCCAAACAATTTTTTAGTTAGTGCTCCCACGCCTTTTTCATGTTTTCTTTTCATGATTATCGAAGTATTAATATTTTTTATGTCCATGCAGAAAATGTTAGCGCGTGATCTTGATTTTAGCGAGTAAGTCTTGATTTAATTTTTTCTGTAACAATACACAATTTTTATTTTAATATTTTTTTTACCATAAACAATTTGTATTTGCAGATGAAGAATCAATATATGTAATTCGGTTGTGAAAATTATATCAACCACTTGATGAACAAGAACAAGGTGTTTACATCACTGAACGTCTAACAAGTATGCGTGTTTTTTGGAGTAATATGTTGTTTTGGAGCAAGAAAACAAAGTCGTACGGATTCGAGAGTTACAAACCGCGGCGCTGTTGACGCTACTGCACCTTTGTTTCTCTGACTGTCCGTGAGTTCTTTTCGCGATTCATTTGACTGTTTCCAGTAGTTGCTGTATCGAGGTACGTCACAGTACACGTAAAAATAAAAATGTACAAAATGATCGCGGGTTTGGAGGATAGTGAAAGTGCCGAAATTTGTCCGATTGGGTCGGAAATCGAAGAATTTGTGGAGCGAAAATTACCCACGAATAGAGAAGCATTAAGTCTTCTTGTCTTTTTTTTCGCAAAATTTACCGCTTTTTGGGAATTTTTTTGTGAAGAAAGTATACAACGGAAAACTTGTGAAACTTGGCATATAGTTTTATTGATCTGTTTACTACATAAAAAAACTTTTTTAAACAATTTCATCAAAAAATCCGCCTCCCACCCCCCTCGACGCGCGATGGTCCTTTTTTGATGGTGTGCACGATTTCTCAAAAACTATTCAACCGATTGCCTTCAAATTTGGACAGAATGCTCAGCTGACATCCTTTTATCGTTTGATGAAGCAAAAAAGCAATACGTTTAATAGTTTTTTATTTATAACAAAAAATCGATCAATTTTTTTCGAAAAATCGATACTTCCAGTTCAAAACGTCACCAAATCGTCAATTTTTTTTCCCCCTTCATCGAACGATAGCTATATGTGTCTAAAGTAAAATGCTTTTTGGGTTTTTGTTGCAGGATGAACGTGAAGGCTGTAATCGTGCACACCATCAAAAAAGGATCATCGCGCATCGAGGGGGGTGGGAGGCGGATTTTTTGATGAAATTGTTTAAAAATTTTTTTGTATGTAGTAAACAGATCAATAAAACTATATGCCAAGTTTCACAAGTTTTCCGTTGTATACTTTCTTCACAAAAAAATTCCCAAAAAGCGGTAAATTTTGCGAAAAAAAAGACAATCCCCCCTTAAGTCTATTCTTTCACCATCGTAATACTCTTAAATTTTCTGTTCGAGAGAGTACACAAAACGTTATCGACACAATAACTAATATTTGCAGCGAAATCAGAATAGGAATTTCTCAAACTTGCATCAATTTCTAAAGGCTACAAAAATTACGATTGGAGTGGGCAGCAGTGCGAAAAAATTATTTACGGTAAAATCAAACTCAATCGTTCAACGAAAATATTTTTCAACATAAGTTTGATAAATTATTTTTATTATATTATTGACGAAAATTTATTTTCGTAATTGACGAAATTGACGAAAAATCGAAAAAAAATAATAATTAAATGTCGTAAAATTTTTTTACGGAAAAGTCAAACTCAATCGTTCAACGAAAATATTTTTCAACATAAGTTTGATAAATTATTTTTATTATATTATTAACGAAAATTGATTTTCGTAATTGACGATATTGACGAAAAATCGAAAAAAAATAATTAAATGTCGTTTGAGCACTACCTAAAAAATGTTTAGACCTCTCAAATTTGGTATTAATTACTTTTTCATAACGTAGTAACATTTTCCGTTCAGTACCACGACATTTTTTTTAACCACCCTTATATATATATATATATATATATATATATATATATATATATATATATATATATATATATATATTTATATATGGATATAACAAAAAAGAAGACTCACCTTCTAAAAATCATCTCTCGCTGTGAGGGCCGAATGGTCCTTTCTTGATCGCCGTTTATCCTCAATTTCCCTCATGCTGCGGGATCACCCCGTCCCGTGCTTGTCCCCCCCGACGGCTTCCACTGCCTGAAAAACGATGTACATCCATATATTTCGTATATATATATATATATATATATCTCGAGACTCTTCACTTTGTTCATTTTCATAACATCCTTTGACCACGTCATTAAACAAAATATTATATTAAATGTGTATATCAGGGTGGCACAAATTTGAGCTCTATTTTCTTTCCTTTTTCTTACCATCCAATTATCTTCTTTGATGAAAAAAAATAATTGTCGCCAAAGCTGCGAGCGGTCAAAAAATACTGAGAGGTCGCTGAAGCCGCCCGAAAATTTAAATTTTCATTAAGAAATCGATTATTTTTCTTCCACTGCATTTTTCTTCCACCCATGAATTTTACGGTTTATAATTTTTAAATTAACCTCGCGAAAGCTCTAGCCGGCCACGTGACAAGTGACGAAAAAAAAAACGATTTTTAAAGTGAAAATTTGAATTTTTGGGAGGCTTGAGCGACCTCTAAATATTTTTTTACCCTTCGCAGCTTTCGCGACGATTTTTTGTTTCTCCAAAGAAGATAATTGGATGTTGAGAAAAAGGAAAAAAAATCGAGCTGAAATTTTTGCCACCCTAGTGTATATACACGTGTGTATGTGTGTATACGTGTCTGCGTAATATTATATAATAAATAAAAACGTAAAAAATATATGTTATAAATAATACATAAGTAATACATCTGAAATATGTTATAAATCATGTGTATAAAACATTATAACGTAAATAACATATTACTATGTATGCAGGTATAGTCTTACAAGATATTCGAGTGCCTTATGCTTTTGGCCAAGTCATTATGTACGTGTGTAATAATATAATGTTTATGTGTATATATATGTACAAATAATCTAAAATTTATTTTTGGGAAAAAAATGAAAGAAATATATACGCAAAGTGAAATGATAAAAATAAATAAATATATATGTAAAGGGTGTCCTGTTATGAGTGGATAATCCTGCAACCGTAAATAGGTCAAATCATATCCAACTATATGCTGGAAATTCAGACGAGTAAAAGTCCCACGGTTTTCGAGATTTTGGATTTTAGTTGCACGATTATCCATTAACAACAGGACACCCTGTATATATCCCGCGTGTCCCATTTTAATATCACACCTGATTTATCTAAAAAAATACTACTCCTATCAAGTAATGCGTATAATAAAACTTTCGAGTTGAAAAGAGACGTTAAAAAAAATATTTTTTTGGTTCAAAATGGCGACGTTGAGCTGACCGAAGTGGTTTTTTAAATGGGATTATGCATTTTTTCACCCAAACATTTGTCAGGCCGAAACTGATAACTTTTGTAGGAACAGTTTTTTAATGGCATTCATAAGTTTTAGGTTAGAATGCCATTTTTTACTACTTTAGCGCCATCCAGAATATACCACGATGAGGTGAAGGCTTCGACATCCTTAGTCTAAGTGTGCGTGTGTATGTGGGTGTCAGTTTGTTTGGGTTTTCCTTTTGTAGGAACAGTTTTTTAATGGCATTCATAAGTTTTAGGTTGGAATGCCATTTTTTACTACTTTAGCGCCATCCAGAATGTACTACGATGAGGTGAAGTCTTCGACATCCTTAGTGTAAGTGTGCGTGTATATGTGGGTGTCAGTTTGTTTGGGTTTTCCTTTTGTAGGAACAGTTTTTTAATGACATTCACAAGTTTTAGGTTAGAATACCATTTTTCACTACTTTAGCAGCATCCAGAATGTACCACGGTGAGGTCAAGTCTTCGGCATCCTTAGTGTAAGTGTGCGTGTGTATGTGGGTGTCAGTTTGTTTGGGTTTTCCTTTTGTAGGAACAGTTTTTAATGACATTCATAAGTTTTAGGTTAGAATACCATTTTTCACTACTTTAGCGCCATCCAGAATGTACCACGATGAGGTCAAGTCTTCGACATCCTTAGTGTAAGTGTGCGTGTGTATGTGTGTGTCAGTTTTTTTGGGTTTTCCTTTTGTAGGAACAGTTTTTTAATGACATTCATAAGTTTTAGGTTAGAATACCATTTTTCACTACTTTAGCGCCATCCAGAATGTACGACGATGAGGTGAAGTCTTCGACATCCTTAGTGTAAGTGTGCGTGTGTATGTGGGTGTCAGTTTGTTTGGGTTTTCCTTTTGCAGGAACAGTTTTTTAATGACATTCATAAGTTTTAGGTTAGAATATCATTTATTACTACTTTAGCGCCATGCAGAATGTACCACGATGAGGTGAAGTCTTCGACATCCTTAGTGTAAGTGTGCGTGTGTATGTGGGTGTCAGTTTGTTTGGGTTTTCCTTTTGTAGGAACAGTTTTTTAATGACATTCATAAGTTTTAGGTTAGAATACCATTTATTACTACTTTAGCGGCATCCAGAATGTACCACGATGAGGTGAAGTCTTCGGCATCCTTAGTGTAAGTGTGCGTGTGTATGTGGGTGTCAGTTTGTTTGGGTTTTCCTTTTGTAGGAACAGTTTTTTAATGATATTCATAAGTTGTAGGTTAGAATGCCATTTTTTACTACTTTAGCGCTATCTAGAATGTACCACGATGAGGTGAAGTCTTCGGCATCCTTAGTGTAAGTGTGCGTGTGTATGTGGGTGTCAGTTTGTTTGGGTTTTCCTTTTGTAGGAACAGTTTTTTAATGACATTCATAAGTTTTAGGTTAGAATGCCATTTTGTACTACTTTAGCGCCATCCAGAATGTACCACGATGAGGTGAAGTCTTCGACATCCTTAGTGTAAGTGTGCGTGTGTATGTGGGTGTCAGTTTGTTTGGGTTTTCCTTTTGTAGGAACAGTTTTTTAATGGCATTCATAAGTTTTAGCTTAGAATACCATTTTTCACTGCTTTAGCGCCATCCAGAATGTACCACGATGAGGTGAAGTCTTCGACATCCTTAGTGTAAGTGTGCGTGCGTATGTGGGTGTGAGGTTATTTGTTTTGTTTGGGTTTTATTTTTGTAGGAGCAGTTTTTTAATGACGTTCATAAGTTTTAAGTTAGAATACCATTTTTCACTACATTAGCGCCATCCAGAATGTACCACGATGAGGTGAAGTCTTCGACATCCTCAGTGTAAGTGTGCGTGTGCATGTGGGTGTGAGTTTGTTTGGCTTTTTTTTGTTTGTTTGATTTTGTTCGATAACCTAAACAAACCAAAACAAACTCGCGCGCACACTTGGGTTTGTTTGATGACGGAAGTGACGAGGTGTAGAGACCTCAATCCTTGTTTGGGTTATCGAACAAACTCACAACCACACACACACGCACACTTACGCTAGGGATGTTGAAGACTTCACCTCTTCGTCGTACACTTTGGATAGCGCTAAAGTAGTAAAAAATGGTTTTCTAACCTGAAAGTCATGATCGTTATCAACAAACTTTTCCTACAAAAGTTGCTACTTTTGGCATGACAATTTTTTCGGTAAAAAATAAAAACCGTGATCCCATTTTTAAAAAAACATGTCGGCCATCTTAACGTCACCATTTTCAATTTTAAACAAAAAAAAAATTCTTCTGTTTAAATCGTCCCCCTTCGTACCTTAAAAGTTTGATTCTGCTCAATACGTAATCGGAGCAATATTTTTCGAGATAAATCAAGTGTAACATTAAAATGGGGCACCCGATATATGTAGTGCTATACATATGTTTATTTATATACATTATATATATATATATATATATGTATATATGTGCAAATTAACAAAAAAAAATTTCGGCTCACTCACTCTCGGCTAGTAAGAAAGAGAGAGAGAGAGAGAGAGAGAGAGAGAGAGAGAGAGAGAGAGAGAGAGAGATAAGGAGAAAAAGACAAAGAGATTGAGACACAACCACTAGAAGCAAAATCGATAAAATATAGGTACTTTCTTCTTATACGAGTAACGCGAGGGCGATGTACGAATACGAACTACCACAAATGCTCAGTATTTAAAAGTCAAGTACAGAAGCCGGTACTCGCGCGTACGTACGAGGACTCTTTCTCTCCTTGACGAGCCTTTCGCTCTCTCTCTCTCTCTCTCCCTCTCTCTTACCCCTTCTCTCTTTGCACGCCTGAGCCAAATAAAATGTTCACGATCCTAATTATTGCGAATAAAAGAATTTAAAAAAATATATTTTTTAATTCGTCCCTTTTATTCATTGATTTGGTTTTTTTTGGGGGAAAAAGACTATAACTTTAGCAAGAATTCTGTGAAGTTTTGTATTTTTATGAAATTTTCTATTCTCGCCTCTCAGAGGAGAAATTTGACACTTCCATGCCTGCAGGCTGTTGCGGGGATCGAAAAGGAGAAATTCCATTTGGTCGCTAAATATTACATCTCGACATTCTCCTTGCAGCGTATGTAATTCATTTTGTTTGGTTTTGCTCGGGTTTTTCGTGTTGAACATGCAGACCGATTGAAATTTCCACTCGACTCGTCGAGACCGCAAGGTCAAGAAAAATTCCACACCCAGGGAATATAATTCTGAAGGCGAAATTCCGTTCGTCTATTTTTAACGTGCACGTCAAAAAAATTGTCTATAAGCTGCACACAAGCCCGAAAAATGAGAAAATTTCAATAATGAATTAAAAAGTTCAAAAATAAATTCCTTTGATACGAGAATGTCGAAAATACTAATAGTTTGCAGTGATAGAAATTTTTTTTTCGAATCCACACCATCGCCCTGACGATTTTTTAGACACCGGAAGTTGGCGTTAGATAATTTTTGAAAATTCGTCCCTATTCCCGAATAAAAAAACATTTCACACGATTAAAAAAAAAAAACGTTTCTCCAGTATCAAAAACCTTTAAAGTTTCAAAAAATTCAGCACAAAGAAAATTGTAAAAATAGACGAAAATTTGAATATTCCTATTTGTCAACTTCGATGGCAGACGTGAAGAGAAAAACGTGCGAGTCCTCGGAATTTGCGTAAAGAAGGAGATGAGCGACGAGCGAGACACGTGAGAAAATTAACGTCGCGTATGGATCGTCGTTGTCATTGTCGAAATTAACGGCAAATTTGTCATCGTTGCGTGCGATCGTTACAACGTCGGTCGGCGGAGGAGAAAACGGCAAACGAAAAAAAAAAAAAAAAAAAAAAAAAGTAAGCGAAAGACGAGGGAAAAAGGATCGGAGGAAAAATGGCCCGTGGCGCGCGAGCGGTGAGGTCTCTCGAGAGCGCGCGCGAGGAAATAGAGGCTCGCGCGATTTCGTGGTAGCGTGCCAGCCGATGTCCCGGACCAGCCGTGGATCGATATACCCTTTTTTTCGAGAGCCTCAGCACGTCGGCGAGAGCGAGAGAGAGAGAGAGAGAGAGAGAGAGAGAGAGAGAGAGAGAGAGAGAGAGAGAAAGTATAGATAGATCACGACAAACACGAAAAAAATGCAGAAAACAAATTCCAAGAGAGAGAGAGAGAGAAAGAAACAATTATTTAAAATAACATAGGAAGAGCAAGACAGACACGGAAAAATACAGGAAAAAAATGTAAAGAGCGAGAGGGAGAGCGAATAATTTGAAAAATCGCGAAAAAGGTTTAAAATGAAAAAGAGAGAAAAAAATAGAATAACGAAGACGGACACGAAAAAAATTCAGAATTTTTTTTTTAAGTGAGTGAGAGAGAGAGAGAGAGAGAGAGAGAGAGAGAGAGAGAGAGAGAGAGAGAGAGAGAATGGTGAAAAAATAGCCAAGGAGGCATAGAAAAAGAGCGAAAAAAAATAGGAAGATCAAGACAGACACGAAAAAAATGTTTAAGAGAGAGCGACAGCGAGAGGGAGAAACCCTAAAGAATACAAAGAAATAAATTTTAAGACAGAGAGAGAGAGAGAGAGAGAGAGACAGGTGAAAAGAGAAAAATAAATGCGAAGAGAGATCGAGAGAAAGAGAAAATGCAAAATCAGAGAAAGAGGAAACTGCCAAGACCAAAGGAGAGAGAGAGAGAGAGAGAGAGAGAGAGAGAGAGAGAGAGAGAGAGAGAGAGAGAGAGAGAGAGAGAGAGAGAGATAGACGGAAAAATGAATGTAGCAGCAGGGGGGAGTGCACGGCTCACCGTACAAAGTGTGAGGTAGAGGGGACGAATCGACGGTGCACATACAAGGGCGCGTTACAATCGCCATGTAGGAGGGGGAAGGCAAGAACGATCGCGCGGGATCGAAGACGTAAGGAGGGATGGACGTAGCGAGCAGACGGACGTAGTAGTAGTAGCGGTAGTAATAGTAATGGCAATAGTAATAGTAAGGGTCGTGGCCCGTATAGACACGGTGGACCGAGAGAGAGAGTGGGGGGGGGGGCGGGACGTAGAGAGGGTAAAGTAGGGGAATGTCTGCCCTCTCGCAGCGCCCTCTATCCGCGTTTCCCTCTAGCGGAAGAGAACGAGAGAGGGACTTTCAACGATTGCTCATCGTTTTTCCATTCTGGCTTAACATAAGTTCTTTAAAAAATTGCTTAACAAGTTTCGAGACGGTCCTCGAGGGTGGGAAAATAGGCAGAGGGAGAGATACGTCAGAGTGAAAAGCACCCTTGTCAGTGGCACAGCCGACACTCGCGCTCTTCCTCGTCACGCTGCTTTTACCCCGAAATCGATACGACCCACCGTATTCGCTGTCTCTCTCTCTCTCCTCTCTCTCTCTCTCTCTCTCTC